>MU867081.1:0-156842 GCA_033725935.1 Cladorrhinum sp. PSN259
TTAAAAATAACCAACAAAGTCCCTGAAAAAGGTAAAATGGGGGGTTTTTTTTTTTTTTTTTTTTTTGGCATTTTTCAAATTTAAATTTAAAATGTCCAATTTCCATTAAACGCGCCCCCCCCCCCCCCCCCCCCTTTCCCCTTGGAGTGAACGAAACCAACTGAAGTGTGAGGGCAAGGTCCCAGACAAAAAAAAAAGGGTAAATAATTCAATCTAATCTAATAATACAATCCAATCCCTCTTCTCCATCTTACTTCAAGTCATCAATAACAGCAGGCCCCTTTGCTCCAATCTCAAAGTGACTGTAATTACCACTGCCGTCTGGGGGCAGCAAGGCCGCATCCCGGAAGCCGCCGCAGCAACTCTTGCACTTGGGAGAATCAAACAGTGTCCCGCATGCCCGGCAGTCAAAGCCATCGCATGGAGCGGTTGGTCCGTCGCCGCGTCCGCCTTCGAAGGTGTAGAGGAGGCATCCGGCTTGGCAGGAGCCGCCTACGCCGCCGTTGCCGCCGCCTGTAAAAAAAAAAAAGACGTTTGTTAGTGGGCTTGGTTTTTAAAGCGAGAGGTTGGGGGAGGGAGAGAGAGGGAGAGGGAAAGAGAGAGTGAGAAAGTGTCTGTGCGTGTGTGTGTGTGTGAGATGATTAACTTACACTTTGTATAACTTTCCCTGACGAGCAGATAAGCAGTGATCAAGCTCTGCGACATGCCGAGCGGGAACCCGAAACTCTGCCTCTGAACCGTCGTGACGCAGCCGGCGACCCATTCGACGCGATAATCGTAGTTGACGTCGTGCGAATCCTTCAGGTTGAATCTGATTGGCGCGTCCCCCGGTCCGATACTGTCGTCGTCGCCCATCTGGCCGCGCAGGTTGCTGAAGCCCTTCGAGCCCTCGTCTTGATCGCCGCTTTGGATGTCGGCGTGCCCTGGGAAATCGGCCTCGTTAAAGCAGTTAATCGGACCCCGCGTGAGAGGTTTGATACTAGGGTCCGGGGTGGACGGGCTGCTTGAGCCGACGGTCTTAGTGGGCGCCAGGTAGCCTCCCGAGCTGGGATCCTTTGGGTCGCGGAAGCCGGGCGGCGGTGCTGCCGGCGTCGAGGTTGGGTTGCACCAGTAGCCGGAGCAGACGGTGCCGCCGCAGGCAGAGCTCCCTCCTCGGCAGCTCGGTCCGGCGGTGGGAGCCGGCTTGAACTGGACCTCGGTCGGGTTGCCAGTGGCTCTTGCCCTTGCCAAGTGCGAGCTCATTTCTGCAAAGACCGAGTTCGAGTAGGCTTCATCGTGGATCGAGGTGCCCCAATTCTCGTCTATCCAACTGCCGACCGGGGCGGCTGTCTGAGTCCCAATGACGTTGGTGACCGAGTCCGAGACGCGGAGGGAGCAGCCCGTGATGGTTTCGCACCGCATGGTTGTCGATCTCGTGGTGCCCCCCTCGATGAAGTTGGTTGTGGTGCAGGCCTTGGCTGTTTGCTCCTGGCACTCGGGCTTTGATTCGGTAGTGATTCGGTGATCCGGCCCGATGGTGATGCGCGGCCAGTCGGGAAGATTGTCGTCGAATTCAATTCCGGGAGGGGGGCGGATATTGTTGATGGGCGGGGGGCCTGGCCCGTAGATTCCAGGCGGCAGGATCCAATACCACGATCCTACGCGTATATCCCCCCATGAGATGCAGAAGGAAAAGAACCAGGACGCACAAGGCACATGCACGCCGTCGTCGTCGGCTTCGGGCTCATCCCTTTCCTGCTCTTCGGGTATGATCTGGACGTAGGCAGGCCACTCGGTGAAGACTGGCAGCGGTTCCTCCGTAACCGCCGGCGGTGCCCCGGTAGGCCAGGCTGTGACGAAAGAGCAGTCGACGGTAGCAAAGATTGAGGTCGGCCCGAGGAAGGTGAAAACCCGGGTTGTTGGGCAGGCAAAGTTCAAGGTCACGTCCGAATCTTGGGTGCACGTGGTGGCGACCGCAATCGCGGGAGTGGCAAAGACGAAAGATGCCGTCTCGGCGGGACAGTCGAGGGTTATGGGTGCCGTAGCGGCAGGGAACGTCACCGTCGTTACTGTGGCGCCCGCAGCACTGATGGAACTGCCGACAGGGGTATAGTATGTCGTGCTGCGCGGATCCCCGCTGCTGTCCTTGGTAGCTGGATCGCTGTAGACGATGGGGGGGCCGCCGTTGATCAGAGGCCAGGGCGGAAGGGGAATCTTGCGAGTGGTCTGGCCGCCTTGCCCGTTTGGCAGTGTGACAACGACAGGCCCGAGAGCCAGGCTCGGAAAGAGCGTGAGGGGCACGTCTCCGCTCGTCGAGATGTTGAAGTTGAAATAGCCCATGCCGTTGGTCACGATCGGAGGGACAGAGATGGTCACGGTCGTGGTGGTGGTGACGAAGACGGTAGTTTCCACGCCGCCGATGTTGGTGCTCGAGGATCCTCCGTACTCCAGCGAGGTCGTGTAGCTGCGAGGCCGGATGGTTACTGGCGACTCCAGGGGTCGGGTCGGAAACACCATCATGCATGATTTGGCCGGGCAGTTCACGGTCGGCGCGTTCCACACGCCCCCGTCGACCCAGACGATATCGACCTTGTCGTTTCCTGGGAGCGGTACCCACACGCTGATCTCGGTGGTGAAGCCGCGCTGGTTGCCGTTCTGCGGGACGTTAGTGTCGTCGATGCCGCCGGCAATGCTAGCGATGGCTATCGTGAACAAGTTGTAGATGACAACGCCCGTCGAGCCCTTGACCTCGAGGACCCTGTCCTGGCAGTTGTGCGTGGGAATGCAATCCTGGAAGTATTCGTTGAAGAAGCTGTAGAGGCCGGCCGAGTGGATCATGATGTCCTTGGAGTCGATAATCTGCAGCCCCCAGGCGTAGTTGCACCGGTCGTTGGCGACGTCGGCCGTCGCTATGCAGTCGCTAAAGTCGGGGTCGTTGGGGAACGGGGCGGCCGGACGGAAGGGCTCGGGAGGCCGGGGTTTGGGCTGATAGTAGGGCGACTCGGTCTGGATGTGTCCCATGTAGACGCTCTCGGCACCGCTGATGAGGTAGTTGTAGAGCACCGAGTGCTCGGAGCCTCCGCCGTAGAACCACGACGGGCCTTTAGATTCGATAAGCATGCCGCGGGCGCCAAAGACGGAGATTTGCGTCGAGCTTGAGTCGGGCTGGTTGACGATGGTCTTGTCGTTGTCGTGGTCGCCCACCCACGCCCACACGTTCTCGAAGTAGCCGTTGGCCTGAGCCGTGACGCGGAACATCATCGAGGCGGCGATGCACTCGGCCTTGTTGGTGAACTTGGGGCACGTGCTCATGTCGAGGTCGGTGCCCAGGGCGCCGCCGACGCGGAAGTGCGAGTCCCACATGGCCGCTGCGCCCTGGGAGACGGCCGCGACATTCCACTCCATCATGATGGCGCCGGCGGTGGCGCCGCGCACCGAGAACAGCATCTCGGTGATCTCCATTGTGCCCACGTCGCCCTTGTTGCCGACCTGGACCATGACCTTGGGACTCTTCATGTCGCCGAAGTAGTAGCCCGATCCGACGATCTGGGACCACAGTGAGCCCTGAACGACGGAGCCGGTCGGGATGTTCACCGTCGAGCCGACCACGTAGGCGCCGGCCGGGAAGTAGGCGATCTTGCGCGCGTCGAGGGCGCGCCGCAGAAACTTGTTGATGCACGAGGCCTGGTCGCCGGTGCCGTCGTTCTTGCACCCGCCATCCTTGGTGGCGATCAAGAAGGAGCCCGTGCCGTGTTTCTCGTACTGCGGGCGCGAGCGCACATACAGCTTGCCGTTCTGATCGTTGAGACCCTTGCCCCTCCGGGGGGCTTCGACGGCGCCCGTCTTGTCCGAGCCTTCGGAGCCGTTATACCGCTTTCCCGTGGCCCACACGTCCGCTTTCCCCGAGAAGAGGTTTCTGCCGCCCTCGGTCATGACGGGATTGGCGACGTTCTCAAAGACGGTGTTGTCGAGGACAATATTAGGCGAGGTGGGACGGTCGTTGGTGAGGATGCCAATCTTGACGCGGCTGATCTTGGAATCGATGAGCGAAATGCTGCCTGTTCCCTGGCCCTTTTCCCCGCCGATTCCGGAAATGTTGAAGCCGATGGAGCCGCCATTGATCGTGATCTGCTGCCAGTTCCATCCCCAGTCCCAGACCATCTGGACGGCCGTGTTGCAGTCGTTGAAAACCAGGTTGCGGGCCGTGTACTGCTGAGAGCCTGCCCGCCAGCCGATGTTGCCGCCGTTGAACTTGAGGTCGGACACGAAGCCTCCGCTGCCGTTCTCGGTGAAGATGCCGACGGCCGTCGTGGTGCTCGTCGTGGGCATGTCAAACACCAAATTCTGCAGCGACGTGGCTTGGGAGACCTGCCAGTGAATTCCCGTGGGGACCAGCTCCTGGTCGTGCTCGGCGGTCGACTCGGGCATGTCCTTGAGGTCGAAGCGGAAATTGCGGATCTGGCGGAAGAACTGGTTCTGGTTGATGTACCACTGCTTGCCATCGGCGCCGGGGATGTAAGGATCGACGTCGAAGAGCGCGATGCCCTGGAACTCGTCGCAGCCCTTGATGATGGGCATGTTGTTGGGGTCGCCGATGAACTGCGTGTAGTAGTACTGGATGACGGGCGAGCAGATCTTGTAGGTGCCCGGCGGGAAGTAAACGATGGCGCCCTGCGAGAAGGTGTTGCCACAGCTCTGGCCGCATCGAGTTCGAGCGCCCCCCACGGAACCCTTGTTCCAGCTGGCCGAGGCCGCGTTGAGGGCCTCGGCCGTGTCTGTCTTTCCCGTGTTGTCGGCGCCAAAGTCGTCGACGACGTTGCGATAGAACTGGTAGTTGTCGCCGCCAGCATGCGGTTGCTAGATATTTTGACAGTCAACATTAGAGCCCGATATATATATCTTTTTTTTTTTTTTTCATAACCTCATTTAGCAGAGGAGCGCAGGGGTTTGCTTACAATCCCCAGGGGCCCCAGGCTCTCAAGCCAAAACTTGGATGACTGCCTCCTGCGGTTGGGTTTGAAGCTTGTTCGCTTGATGCTGCTGTCCCCGTCAAAGCCGCCGCGAAGCACAGTGCCGTTCTGAAGGTTCGCCAGGTAGGCATCGAGGCTGCCCGAATAGGCCCACAGAGGACCGTTCTGTCTGCCCTTGTCGGGAGCTGTCTTGAAAAAATTGTGTTGGTTGTCAACCATGTATGCGGGAGCCGGCTGAGAAAGAGAAGCTGTCAGCGTTTCAACGTTTTGGAAGGTGATATGAGCATCCTCGACCTACTCGTGGGTTGCGCTCGAGCTTGGCCGTGTCAGAAGGGCTCGCTATCTTGGAGGTGCTAGTTGTGTTGGATCCCCCGGTCGTGGTGTTGAACCCGCCCGTCGTCGTGTTGAAAGTCTGGACGGCGCTGGCAGGCTGCACAAAGGTGCATTGTGCAGCCAGCAAGGCCAGGAAAAGAGTGTATATCGCCGTCATGGCCGGGGCGCTGTGAAGAGCGGTGAACTGAAGGGGGAAAAAAATCATGATGGTCTTGGGGTGGAGGGTATGCTCTATAAGGCAGGTACCAAAATCTCATCTGCAGCAACGCTAACATGGAAACCGCCTTGCCACTGACTTTCGGGGGGTTCGGTAGGTAATTTGGGCCTCGGGGCCCCACGACGGTCCATCAAAGCGGTCGGTTGGTTGGTCATGCAGGACCCATCCCTCAGCGTCGGTACTTAGGTAGCAATTTGTAAAGTGATCTTCAAAGGATCCTTTTGTCGTCCGAATTTCCAAGGTCATAAGGCAACCTATCACAATCTGTGGTATGATTAGGTTTGCTAACAGGCGATGTAGAGGATTCGCAAAGGTGTGCGGCGCACTAATTAATCAAGGCCGGCCTTAATCAAAGGTAGCCATCTTTGCTTGGAACGCCTTGCAGCCCGCGAGACGGGAGGCGACTGTTTACCTGGGTGCCTCGGGTAGATGCCTCTTCGATGGCGATGAGTATAAGGGGACGTGATTCCCAGGTCAATCTCGTCAGAAAAGTTCCCTCTGCAGCACAGCTCAGATTCCGCTGGTCCCTCAAAAAGTCTTCAACAGTACCTTCTCAAGCCTCTTCACTCTCGGTGATTCTTCGCAACCTCATCGTCCCGCTTCAACATCATGTTCTCCAAGCTCGTCAACATTGTCTCCCTCGCCCTCTTTGGAGGTGCCATGGCGGCTCCCGGCTTCGTCGCTGGCCCCCGGGCCACCGTGGCCGCCCGTACCTGTCTTGAGGCCGAGACTGCCAGTCGCCTCTGCTACACGGCTCCTGACAACATTCCGCAGGAGGTTCTCCTCGACGACGTCAAGTTCATTGCGTCCTACCTCCGCGCCTACGGTGCGCAGACCCGAGCCGGCCGCCTGTTCAACATGGCTGCCACCGATGCACCCGACTGCGGCGAATGGCAGCTCTACTCGCACGGAACCGCACAGGCTTTTGCCAAGCACATCAACAACACGGTCAACTCCAGCGTGCTCTTTGCCGACATCGCCAATACCATCGACGGTGGTATCAATAACAATTCCACCCAGCAGGAGGCGGCACTTGTTGGGTGCGGCACCGATGGCGGATCGATGGGCGTTGTCGTCAACGCCACTCACCCGACCTACTCTGGCTCGACCTACCCGATCGGCTATGAGACCGGTGGAATCATGATCAAGATTGTGGCTTCGGGCGTCTAGGACATCACGGCGGGCCTGTACTGTACATGTACGTTGTAGGTAGATTAGGAACTTGGCGCAAGCCAAGGCTCTTCGTTGAGCTTGGCATACACACCTTAGGTAGTAGACAAGCATTTCTTGCGTTGCATTGATCCGAAGCCTTTTGTTGTGCCCCTTGCAATCTGTGTGCTACATAAGTAGCTACGTAGTAAATAACAACAACCTGTGACTTTTGCAACCCCTTTACAAAGACCGCTGATTAGTTCCCCATTCACCCGGGCCTCTCTGCACGGCTCTGGAACAACACTCACATGGATCTCGCCCGGAATTGATAAAATGCATTGTAATCAAGGCACCACCACCTCCAATTCCGTTCCCTTGCAAACCTTACTGCATCGACTCCCTAGATTGCATACCAAATCACAAGAACTAACTAGGTACCCTTCATCCAGCACATAAACATTTCCTTTGATTACTTCGTGTTACACGATCTCTCCCAAGCTGAAAGGTCACACCAAGTCGGAAATCAATTTAGTTGGTGCATCCTCTGGTAGCTCTCAGCCTCGGTGCGCCTATACGCTAATAAGCCAACAGGCCAACAGGCCGGCACGCTAGTCGCGGTCTGACCAACCTGCAATCTCCGAGCTCCATAGACCAAATTGCCTAGACAATACATACCTAGGTAAGATAGTAGCCAGCCCTTAGTTACAGGATGAGCACCAACCCAAAATATCATCAGATGGACCATCGGATAGATTATCTGACAGATGATCATCGGAACAGAACATTCTGACCTCAGATCCTTCCTTCTCTAGTAATATGTGAACCAGAGCCAGTCGGGCCTACAGAGCAGGCTGCCGGCCGCCAAGTTGTATGATTCTCGGCCGGGCCAACAACCTAGCCTTCTACCTACCCCAAGAAGTACCTAGGTAGTCATCTATTCTGCCTCGCACGCAGTTGGCTTTTCGCAGCCGCCTCACCGACCAGCACATCATTCAATCCTGCCACTACCGAATGGGCCAGTCTTTTTTCCTGCGTTGTCTTGTTCGCTTAGGGGTGTACCTCTCCTTGCCGGCATCATATCTTAACCCCCCTGTCTCATCCACCACGCACGAAAATTGCGGGTGCACAAAACGGGCTATCGGCACCAATGGATTGATTTATGTTGGGGGATCTCATTTTGGGTGAGGCAGAATCGCCCAACGGCATTTTATTGACCTGGCAAGAACCACGGCAGAGAGATCCCTGTCAAAGTATTTACCTAGGTACCTGGGGCTTATGGCACCTCAAGTTTGCTCGATAGCTTCCGAGACGGCGAGATTATCTACCAAAGGGAGTCAGGAGGTCACACTCGGTCCCCTTCCCCCGCGCTCCCTCCGAACGAGGCGAAATGATTTCCTCTCAACGCGTGATTAGCAGTTCATGCGCTGAAAGGCGATGGCGGGTTCCCGTGTGAGGATCATCAGAACGTTGATATTAACTGGCAGAGCTCCCCATCTTCTTCGCTGTCGACTTCTTCCCCAGCCAGCAGCGGTGCTCTCAACTTCGGCAACAAAGGAAATCCCGGCTCATTTCGTCTCTCAGCTCGATCCTCGATGGCAAAATATCATTTCTTCCTGAGCTTGACAGCATGTCTTCTCGCCTTCCTCACACCCACCTTTGGGGCAGATGATGTTACTCCTGGAATGATCTTCACGGTTGATCTGAAGGGGACCAGCAACGGAGGCTGTGGTGGTCGAGAGGGTATAGTGGACCAGTGGATCGCGGAGGGCAGTTTCAGTGTTGACACGGCTATGGCGGCCATCGACAAATTCGAGAACGAGGGCACTGAGAGCGAACTCGTTCGAGAGGCGATATTGATGTGGTTTGGTATCGGGACCTCAGGTACCAAGAAGGGTAACAAGAAATCCAAGAACGAAGACACGAAGGCACTTGTCGCTGAGGTCAAAGGTAAGTCTCGAGGGACATCTCCTATTTCATTCTTCTGAAAGCACGACTGCCTAGATACGGGACTGACGTCGTTGATACCTAGCCAAGCTTGACCATGTTCAGGACTATTTCAATTTTAGAAAAACCGGCCGGACGCCAAAGTACGACCCAAAGACGAGATTTCTGTTTTGCCACAGCAATTTTCTCGAGCGGCATGCCAAAACTGACCCAGCGCTCGACTTCCAAGCCAAGGTGATGAAGGACAAGGATAATAAGGATATCCCCATTGGAGGCGTACAAGCCTACAAGGATGCGATCGAGAAAGAAAAAAAAGCCATTCCTTGGTGGGCCGGCGCCGGCGGTGTGAACGGGTACTTCTTCACCGAAACCGGCGGTGACTTCTGCGGTCCCGAGAAAAATCTCGGCCTCACTGCAAAGATCGAAAAACTGAAAGCCGCCAAAAGCAAAGGCACAGCTGTGTTGGACAAGGTAGTCGAAATGATCATCATCTGCCCGGCTGCCTTCGATAAAAGCCCGCAGCAAAACAGTTACAGAGAGGCCAACGGGCTCGTCTCAAAGGGCCTCGGCCTTGAAAAGGTTGTTCCAAAGAGCGCAACCCTCCTTCACGAGCTCTTCCACGGCATCTTTGGGGATAAAATGGCTGCAGGGAAGGATGAAGACTGTAAGGAGCCCGGCACCCATGAATCCCTTGTCAAGAGGCCTAGGAAATCTAACTAACTCGGGAACTTTCCTTTAGATGACATTAGTGACTGCATCAAACTCGCCAAGAAAAACCCCACAAAGGCACAAAAAAATATCGAAAACTATGTCTTTTTTATCGCCCACATGTATCATCTTTTCGGCGAGGATGAAGGTGATAATGAGCCGGTGTCGATCAAAAAGAAATGGAACTTCGAACCAGCTGAGGTCAAGGGAAAAGGTAAAGCGACGACATGGGCGTGTGGGGCAGTTGAACCAGCCTGAGACAAAAAAAAAGGTGGATGGATGAGCACAGGACAATGAAGCAAGAAGCATGTATTGTATGCAGCGGCCGATTTTGACTACTACAACGTCTGAGCACGTCCCGTCCAGACTAGCGAGCTTGGTACCTTGGCTAAGGTAGATATTACATAACATCATGTCAGAGCCTACTATAATCACTCGCGTTGTTGTGAAGAAAACGGGTCATCATCTGGATGCTTGGTTCTGGGGACTGAAAACAGTTCTATAAACATTCGCGATTCCCATGTACCAAATTTTTTTTTTTTTTTTTTTTTTTTTTGGGGGGGGGCGGATAAAATGCTGCTGTTGTCGTTGCCATCGACTTGGGAATGCGTCGGAATGTGCGGGGAAGCAATGCGTTGGTGTGCCATCTTTAAGTCACCCTCCTTAACCTCTCTAAAGTCACTCCGTGCAATGTATAATGGCGGGAAGAGTAGCTGCGACTATAGTGTTTTTTTCTTTCTCTGTTGTGTCCTTGTTTATCCAAGTGGAGCCAGCCCCTGAACCCCTGAACCCCCAATCCCCCAATCTCCTAAAGTGTGAGTGAAAAGTCTGGGGAGAAGGTTAGGTGTCTAGATCTGCCTCACATGAGAATTTTCTGGGCTCTACGTCTTGTGTGCAGATGAGCAACGAGAATCGATCTGTGCCGTGACGGATGCCGAGGTCGAGTGTCGAACGAAACGGGTTTTGGGATTTCTGGCCCGACATCGGGCCTCTTGTTATCAACAAGGAATGTGAGGCCTTCCGAATGATCCTTTTGCGGCCTAATTACTGTACCTACCCTGAACTTGACCGTTGGCGGCCCCTTCGTTTGAGTACCCCGCTTTTCCGGGTGGCCAGACCGCCGCCAGGGCTTAGTTATAGCGGTATAAGTAGGCAGCCGTCAGCTCTCTTCTCTGCACCAACCACCATCGCTTCCCGCAACCATTGACATCCACCGTCAGAAATCAGCACAGTCGTCCTCAAGCCCTCAGGATTCCTTGAAGATCATGGCTCGTACCAAACAAACAGCGAGGAGGAGCAAGCCCACTGCAGTGACTTGGACGCGATTCCATCTGCCGGCTGACCAGGAGTGGCCGACATGGGTGGTAGCTCACGAGAATGTGCACTTTGGTCCTCTGAACGATGTGGACGGCGTCCGGAAAGGGTGGCTCGGAAGGATGGTTGAAGATCCCGAGCAGGCTGCCTACATCGTCGGTATGTTTTTCTCGGGAAACACTAACGTCATGCGCAAAAACTTGTTTTCACACTTGATCACTAACTTCCCCGTCGCTCCATGAGCCTAGAGTGGCAAGACTTGGAGCACTTTGAAAAGTTTCAGTCTTCTCCTGCGTGCGCCGAGTTTCTGCAGAACCTGCTTGTTCAAAAGGGCGCCGCTTCGTCGTCCCCACCGTTGCCGGCACCGTCGCGATTTCTCACTCTGCAAGAGTCCACCCAACTGCCCAAGGCCGATGTGGAAGGCCGCGTAACCTTCAACGCCTTCTTGGTACCGCACGGGCGAGACCACGAGACTACGCGGAGCGTATACGATGCGCTGAGGGACGAATTGTGCTATTTTCAGCCACGCGGCTTCGAATTCATCCGCGGCACCGGTCTGCACTGGGAACGGTACAGGACTACGTGGTTCTGGACGCTCCAGGAAGACGACTGGGTCCGAAGCAAGTTTGGCAAGCTGGAGCAGACCGAGGAAACCGCTGCCGAGGGTGGTCGGACGGTCATCTGCGAGTTTCACCTTTGGCCGCAGAAATATGGTGCCACCCCGGAGCACGAGGAGGCAGCGGCAGCGGACCCGGCGGCGAGAGAGTCGTGGAGTGAAGCTGTGGCCAGGGTTAAGCCTCCTGTCACAGGTTGGGTACAGGAACGTTGGGATATTTCGCGCTTGCCATATTACGAGCCACCGTATGAGCCCAGCGAGGAGCAGCTTGAGCATGAGCGGAAGCTGGATGAGTTCATCAAGTATCACGAGGAGAACCCCAACCCCGAGCCCGCGGCAAGATGGTGTGGAACGCGTTGAGTGACCAACAACTTGAAGTTTTCAGAACCTAGCTAATAGAGCAAATTGCACACCACAAAATAACCAACGAAGCTGAGCTGAATAAATCAATATTTTGTTCTCTTTTGCTCAATATGCTCCAAAAGCGTTCGACGTAGGTCTCCATTTAAAGTGTTTGCTCCTTTTGTCCTTTCTTTTTTTTGTTTTTTTCCCGCCCTGGAACGATTTAATTTTTCAGTGGGCGGGTCCTTTACCTACCCCAATTGTCAAATGCAACTTCTTGGAGTGCTGTGCCGCCGCTCAGCTTCCTTCCTCTCTCCATCTCCAATGTTTGGTTGCTAGCTACACCTACATCTGCAAATCTAGTAACATGAAAATGTCGAATCTTCAACTTATCTAACTACTTCCAGTCTCTCTGTCGACGACACAACAGAACAAACACACTTTAAATCGCTCAGGCGATGGCCGGTCGAGCCCGGTCGCCCAGAGAAAGAAAAGCGCCGAAACACAGTAGCACAATTTTGACCTTTGCTGACGACGACTAGGTACGTTGACAAGCTTTATTATACATACTAGTTATCAGATGATGCTGACAGCCAAAAAAAAAGATTACGTGCGAAGACCGAATAAAAACCACATCATGCGCCTTCGTACCGTCCGAGCGAATGCGACATTCCATCGATCCCGGCCGAGAACCTGCTCGTTAACCAAATACCGCAGCGTGCCCGCTCGGACGCTGATGGCCAAATCGGAAATCCACTTTCCTTTGCGGCGCGACATGCCACTCCCAACGACCAAGCAGCTAGCTGGGGGGGTATTGTCCGACATCGTTCCTGCAGATGCAAAGGAGCAGAAAAGGAACGGAAGGAGAACACTTGCAAGATGCAGATTACAGGGTTCATACCACATGGCTTCAACAATTCTCCCCGAATCGATCTCGCGCTTTCACATCTATTTTAAACCACGCGTTTCCGCATCTCTGAAAAAAAAAAAAAAAAAAAAAAGCATGAGGAATTCTTCGTCAAAAAATAATGGGGCTTGCTCGTTTTAGGGGATGCTCCTTGAATTACATAGAATAGTCGTGTTACTATGATGATACACCGATGACCAAATGGAGATAACAATAACAACAACAACAACAACAAACAAACCATGTCAAGTATTCTTCTCTCTCGAGATATCACACCGCCCATCACATCTAGAAACGACCATGAGGCGTCCGTCGCTTGAGCCCAGCAATATACTGAGGCGTCATCGCGGCGCTGATGTTCTTGAGCTCCTCCATTCCGTTGAACAGGTCCTCGGGCTGGAACACCTCAGTGGGCTTCTTCCATCCGAAATGCTCGGGAAGTCGCTCGTGCTCTGAAAAAATGAATCTCCTCGTCAGTTCCTTGTTCCAACCTATCTGGGTAACTTTTTTTTTTTCAGGTTGAATTTGACTTACCAAACCAAAACTCGAGCCAAGTCCTGTTCGCAGTCTTGCTCTGCTTGTCGCCGAGAATAAGCACGTACGCGACCGATTCGCCAAAAATAAAGTCGCTTCCGAGCTCCGACAACGAATACTCCGGATTCGTTTCGTTGGACGACTTCTGGCGAGCGGTGAGCGCGTCGACGGCCATTTTGAATGTGACGGTCTCGTCGGTCCAGTACGACCTCGTCTCGTCAAAGATGGTCTGGTTGAACCAGATCGTGCTGCCAAAGTGGGCATCGGTCCGCGACAGGCTGGCGTCGTGCTCGAGGACGTTGTGGTTTGCGAGGTCGTTGAGCGAGAAGGTGGTCGCGTTAGGTTTAGGGTTGGTGGTGAGGGCAAAGTCAAACAGGAAGCTGCCGATGGTCTTGTTGAAGTTGAGGGCTTCGAAGAGGGCCGTTTCGGTGATGTTTCGGGTAAGGTCTTTTCCGTCGTGAGGGAGCATCCCGTGGTTCGCGAGCGTGTTAAGCATCGGGCATGGGCCACGTGCTGCCGTTTCATTTTTGTCAGTGGTTTTCTTTTTAGGTCGTGAGGCATTGGATCATATTTACCGTCGTAGGGACCTGGGGGGGACCATGATCCTAACCCGAGCACAGGTGTGGCTGCCGCGACGGCCGAGAGGATAACAGTGGTCTTCATCTTGTTGTCGACTGATAAACTAGTATGAGAGAGCTGTGCTGCTTTCAATCGACTGGTTGGTAATATGCGAGAAACGATTGGCAAAGACTGACAGGAGCTTATATATATATATATATATTGTATACCCTGTCGTATCTTGGCGTTCAACCGCTGCTCGGTGTTGCTTCGCATCCGTTCTGCGGGGATAATATATGGAACCGGGCTGTTTCTGTGTGCTCAGCCTCCATTGGAACACCAAACCAAGTCCGACGTCGTATTGCACGTATTTATGCCGCGTAATTGGAACGGAGACGGGAAGAAGCTGACTGGTCCGGATTGCTAGGCACCCTGGGAAGCCCAGGTTGACAAAAAGCTGTAGGGCTACATTGGCGGTCACCCCCTCCCAATGTCGATCGCTGAAAGACGTTTCGATGAATTGAGAGGAACTTTCCATACTAGACTGCTGTCAACCTTGGCTGTGATGCGTTGGCAGAACAAAAATATGCATAATTAACAAAACCCTGACGGGGGGGGGGGGGGGGCTTAAAGGATCTTACGTATACACGTATTCGTCAGCTAAAACAGTAGACAGTAAAAAGAGCCAGTCCTATTATGGAAAATAGTCTAGACTGCAGTACATGTAAGGTGCTGATTGAAAATGTCGGTTGGCTTCCCCGCAAGACCTTCCCGCCTGCATACCGTAGATGCACAGCGCTGATCCTCACAACTTCAAGTTTGGCGATTTTTCCAGAATGCTGTTGAGAGTCCTGTGGCTGCAGGCGGTGAGTGTAAACCCCCCGGGCCAGTGCGCGCAGTGCAGCTCTAAACTCAGCAATGGGCGGAGATTGGCGACAATCCTATTCAAGGGCTTTGGGATTGTTTACATACCTCACGTGCGGCACAGCTTACATGTAGTAAACCCTTACCAAGAGGGAAATGAGCCCGAATATTTTCTCATGCAAGTCTCGTTTCACATGAGCTTAATGCAAAGCCCCATCTTGGAAAAGACAATTCCACGAGGGGGGTAGCGGCACATGAATGACGCATCACATTCTTGATGCCAACCTCTGCTCAAAGTTGAGAACACGAATGGAAGTCGTCGTCAACGTGCAGATGCGAGGTGGTGTGAGGTGTGAGGGGTATTGCGTATTGCTCGGTTTCCTTTGATGGAGGCTCAGAATCAATGGCAAGGGTTAAGCCACTTCAGAAGTTGCTCGTCCGCGGAAACCATCCTTATATTCCGAAAAGTTCCGTGACGCTACACCGTTGGCGATGGAGCTTTTGCATATCTTCCACTGTAAGAACGCCTTGCCGGGAAGCTGTCACCCTCAGGCAGACTGCGGCAGTTGCACCAATGGGAAGAATGGCGCAAAGCATGTGTTGAAGCTAGAAGGCAGATGAAGCATATGTAAAAATCGATTTCATCATGAAGACTTGATGCATGAGATTGTGGCATGATGTATCGGTCTGACTCAGACCGCACTGCACTGCTGGTTGGCCGCAACCCGAATCGAAGGGGTGAACATCTTCCTTTTTGTGTCCATGAACCTCACCGACTGGAGGTTTCCGTTTTCCCTCGAGTCCGCCCGTTCCGTGGACTCCGCTTATAATCGGCCGATCCGATTAACAGGCCCCAAAGTACGGTCATGTCATCATCCGCATGCCCAAGACTAAAATTCTATTTGACACCGTTGGTTGCCGGTCTGTGTTA
This sequence comes from Cladorrhinum sp. PSN259, assembly GCA_033725935.1. Lineage (NCBI taxonomy): Eukaryota > Fungi > Ascomycota > Sordariomycetes > Sordariales > Podosporaceae > Cladorrhinum > Cladorrhinum sp. PSN259. The sequence goes on from MU867081.1 coordinate 15,370, forward strand.
ACCCACATGCATCTCGTCCCACAACTTGATGCGTCTCCTTTAGGATAATTTTTGCGCGCGCAAATTCATCACCGAAGTCGCCGCGTCATAATTACCCACACCACCCGCTCGCGAAACCAGCTTCAAACCGCAAATACGGCGTATGGAAGGCACTTGATTCATTAAACCGAGAGTCCGACGCGAACCCGGTATCTGATATTTGATCCATTGACACAACAGAAAAAAGACTCTAGCCATCTATAACCCCTATTAATTAGATTAAATCCCACTAACGCCGGCCGGCCGTGATGGTGGTCGTCGTGAACCCTTGTATCGGCAGTCTCGTCAACTGGTTCTCATCATCCGACGTATCAACTAATCCCTTGAAGCTCTCGGCGCTGGGCCGCCCATCTTCCGACTCTTTTGGTCTCACGAAACTGTCGCGATGTACCGACTTCTCGACCACAATGTTGTTTCTTTGACTTCGCATGGTACCGCTTTTGTTGGCCCCTGACCGCTCCAGCTCGTACTGTTCCGCCGCGGATCCCCCAGCCGGAGGAAGAATGCGTTGGATGAGTAACCGTATCGAAGGTAGGCACGGGCAGATAACACCGAGGTCCAATTCAATACCTGACCAGAGGCAGAGGTCCACAATGTCATCTATAATAAACAGTGTGAGTTACAACGTCTTAAACAGTGGAACAATAAAAAGGGGGGTAACTCACTGGTGGGATTGACAGTTCTGGTAAACTGATTAATAGTCTTGAGACGAATCAAAGAAACGACCATCACGGCGGCTCCAACCAGAAACATGGCGCCCGCCATGGCCTTCTTTCTCCAGTGGAGTTTCAACCGGAGGAGTTGGGGGAACGGCAGCGCCAACAGCCAGAGATCAAACGCAATGCCCGTACTCGCCGCAACCCAAGCGAGGATGTTTGCGTTGCCGCAGTGACCTTGACCGTGATGTCCTTCCCATACATGCCAAAAGAAGGAGATCGGTTTGCACTGAAACAACACCGCAAAGAAGAAGCCGACATTGTAGATAACGTTGAAGACGAGAGTGCCGATGACGATGCGACCCAGCTTTTTATCGTTTTTGAGTGGGAAGACGCGAAGGTAAAAGAGGAGAATGGACGACCGGATGAAGAAGCGGGTGGTGGTGTAGAGCAGCATCTCGGCGTAAAAGAAGCGCAAAACTCGCGTGATGTCGTCGAACGGAACGAACCAAATGTCCTTGCCCATGCCGGCGTGGATTGATTCGACATTGACCACGGTAAAGGCCGCACTGCCGACGATACCCAAGAAAGCAGCAGCATCGTCCCACCAAAAGTAAGCATTCGTGACGAGTCGGGCAATCACTCGGAAGAGGATGGCCAGCACTGCCAGGCCGAAAAAGGTCCAAAAGGCCGGGATGAGGGTGTTGTCTTTTTTGGGCGGTTTGTTGCAAAGCAGCAGCAGTGTTTTCTTGGTCGTGAGCATTTCTCGAACGGGGCAGGCCTTCATGATACATATTGAGGCTCCCTGGTCGAACTGGGTGTCGGAGCAGAGGCAGGGGAGTTCAATCCGACCGCATTTTGTTTTGACGAAGGCATCTTCAAGACAGGGTTTCTATCGAGATTCCACACACAAGTCAGCAACTTCTCTTTTCTTTTTTTTTTTTTTTGAGCAAAACGGTTCAAGCCTACCGCGCACTCGTCAAGAGACAAAAACATCTCATGCAAGGCAGCTGCATCGTCCGACTCGGTCCTCGCTTCAAGCAAGGCGGTCGAGTTGAACGAAGCACTGACGAGGCCGAGCCAAGAAAGTATACACAGGCCAAGGATGGCGCATGTGTCTCTGCGGAACAGCATCATGTTTGGGTAACCAATCCAATCCACAATCAGTCCAAAGGATTGAACAGCCGGGAAGAGGATCCCCAGATGTTAAAAGCAAAGTCTGGGGATTCGAGGCCGAGGAGGCTCATCGTCCACATCGGGACGAAGCGAGGAGTGCATGTGCCGAACCATGTATTAAAACTCCGCATTGCAGATTTCGGCACAACGTGACAGGTCTGGAACCGCTCCGAAATAATTGTGAGCGGCGTTTTTGTAAGCGGTGGGACAGCAGCGTGGGATGCATTGCAAATTGGGCACGTTGGGGTGTCTGGAACGAGATAACAATGGGACACAAACGTCAGAAGTTCTCCGCATTCGCATCTTTGATTCGTTTCCTCTCCTGCCATCGCCTAGGAGTGCCTAGGCTAAAAGGGTGGATCGTTACTGGCCTTCCTTTTTCGGAGTGGTCGAAACGACGTCGGTCCTCTTTTGAAAAACGGTGAAAAAGGGGAGAAGTGGATCTCGAGATCGGAGACTTCTCTTGAGACAGGGGTGCTTACGGGGCAATTCCATCAATGCCCACAAAACAAGGACGAGGTTCTCCACGTTGTGTTTAAAAATAAAATAAAAATCTGTTTGAGGAGACGGGCCGAGCACTTGCGAGAATAGCTGTATGGTGTTTCTTTCTGATGCCGGCTGGTATGACATTTCTAGAGTCAAAGCGCCGCTGTCGACTAGTCCTGACACCTTCTCGGCCCTACTTGGCACAGATGCCGGCGCAAGCCATCACTCGGCCGAGAAGCCGAACCCGAGTCTGCAAGACACGATGGCGCCCCAGCGGCAACCAACCCGATAGGGCGTATACGGTACACTAGTGTAGACTTGCAGGCTTCCATGCACCGAAATGCACCTCGAACATGCAACACTAGAGTACTGGGACCACATTGTGAATGACCATGGTACGGGGCTCATGTTTCGATTGCTATAGAAAAGGGGGAACACCTTGGGGAATGAATCCGAGATAAAATGGTTGCATTCAAGTTTCTGTTTATCGCTGGTCTTACTGGACATCGTTTCAATATCTCCATCTATTAAGAAACGTCGTGTAGCCGAATAATGGCCGAGTTCCCAGGATCCCTCCATTGTCACGGTCGGTATCTGTCTTGCCCAAAGTTGTCAGTTGCAGTTGAAATGATATATGATCTTGAGGCGCTGAGTTCTTGTACTGTTTGACTGGAGTTGTCGTCTGGTACACTACAAGGGCAGAGGAAGAAACAAGCTCGAATCCAGATCGATCACAGACTCGGCTGTAGGGGTTAAACCCTGGGATGACTGGATGCAATGCAATAATTTTGGAGCCGTCTCCGGCTCCCCGGTACCTCTTATCTTGCTGCTGAAAAAACCTGGACTGACGAATAGTGAAAGTTTCCCAGAGAAGTTTTCCCTTCCCCATTTATTTTCACTCGGCAATATCATCCGAAATCGCCGGACGTTGGCGATCGTTCCCGCCACCAGGCTCGGACTAGCCAATGTACAAAGCCCCACAGCTTCATGTTTTGTATGTATGTACATACAACCTGGCCCCCAGGGGTGCCACGCTTGATGGGGAATCGGTTGTGCACACCAACAACTTTGTCAATGTGAATTTTCGCACAAGCGATTTCTCAACACGCGTGGCAATGTCTTCCCCTCGGAATTCGCTCCTGGCAGTCTGGAGTGCGGCGAGAAAATGTATTACCCAAGATGGGAATTGGAATTTGAATGACAAGGATTAAGCGCCTCCTCCAGTCGTGCATCATTACTCATCATCACCTCAATGCCAAGCGCATGCTGTGTCACACACCAACAGTGACGCGTCTCCGCGTCTACTCTCTGAAGAGCGACTGAAATTACACTGGTGTGCAACTTGAACAACCAATCACAATGCCGCTTTCATGGGATTGGTGGTTCATCTATGCACCTCATGGGTTTCGTTTTATCCTGTTTTTTGTTAGTCCCACCGCCATTCATGCTCATATCTACAGCAATCTTTATTTACATCTTTCTCGGTCATCGTAATAGGATACCTGAATCATGCTCGGTCATCTTATTAGGATACTGGCGTCTTGCTCGGTCATCTTATTAGGATACTGGCGTCTTGCTCGGTCATCTTATTAGGATACTTGCTTCACCACCAATACGTATCAGCAAAATTACATTTTGGTTCTCCAAGGTCTTTTGGAGAACAGACGTCACGGTGCATATGGTCCTGGTAAGCTGTCAAGTCATAACCTCGTGCAATGCATCATTGATAGGTTACTATCACCAGGCAAAAACACTAAAGTTTGTCGACTATCAGCCATTTGCCTTATTAGCTGGGCAAAGGCAAACTTATTTTGCTCTCGTCAAACAGAAAATCGGAATCTCATTGGGCCCCGCTGTCTTTACCGCTTTTAGACTGTGCTTGCATCCTTTATGACTCGTATATCTCAACAACGCATTCAAGGAACTCAAATAACACAACGAGTGACTTATTGAATCGAGAAAACCCCACTAATTTATGCTACATGTCGGAGGACAAATATTATAGGGGTGGTCCGGGATGATGGATTGCCCAATTTATATGTATGTGCAGATGGCATGACGCCGCGGGAGGTTGTCAGCACACATTGTCCGCACGACGGAGGCAAACATCTCTCAACTGCAGCCCAGATAACACTCCCGACACACAATTTCAGGTATAAAACCCCATGTATTCTCTCATCCTTTTTGGTCTCTTTCTGAATTTTTTTACCATCAACAACCGCAAAATGTCTTGAGCTCCCCCTTTCATCACCTCGCATCCATTGATAATATCTAGTATCCCGGCTTTACGTACCTCCCTGCCATCATGGCGAGCCCACCCCTTCCCACCGACAACCATGAATCTAAGCCTTTGGAGAGAACCCCCGCCCCTTCCTACAAAGAAAAGTCACCTGGCATCTTCATCACCAGCGTTGACGTGAACATGCCCCCTGTCCCACCTTATCCCTATGAAAGCAAGGACAAGGATCCACATCTCCCCAAACATTACCGCCCGGATGGTTCGGGAACAACGCCGAGAGCGCAACATTCATCTCGGTGGACTCCCTTACGGCTGTCAAATATCAAGGGGGCCATCTTTGCTTTTGCGGCTCGCCTTTGCGCAAGAGCAAGGCCCCTTCGGTCACTGTTGATACTCTACGCTTTCTCGGTTTTATTCTGTTTCTTGTTCTGGTATGGGAGTCTTCTTCTATTTCCTTTCAGATTTTTAGTTACGACACCCCGCTAATACCGAGATATAAAAAAAAGCACATTCATCTACGCCGTTCTCATCAAAGGCCATGTCGAAACTCCTGGTGTACTGTGGACTGCCGCCAAGACAAACTACGTCGTCGGTGTCTTGTCCCAGTTCAGCGCCATCTTGACTGCTGCTACCGTCAAAGCTCTGCTGGGCGCCCTGAAGAGGGCGTTCCTCTACAGGAGGCAAGGAATGGAGTTTGCCAGCTGGGTAGGTCTTGGGGGCAGCGAGTGGTGGACTGTCTTTCAGGTTGCCGTGGTGAATGGAGGGTTGGATCCCTGGTGCGACATTCGGTGAGAAAAATTTACAAGCCCACCACAAAGTCTATTGTTGCCAATGGTGACGTATCAACTAACTGGTTTACAAACAGGCTGTTACTGCCGGTCATGAGCTTGGCATTTGGATCGATTGTCAAGTGTGAGTTTTGTTCTCGTTCCTTGTTTACTTGGCTGTTTCAGGGGCTGACCCATTCTTTCACCTACATGTACTAGTTAACGCGGATTTTTCCTTTTTTTTCCAGCCGTCCAAGGCGCAGATCCCCGTGTACGCAGGGCTGATTAAACCCGATGTATTCGTGATGGACTTGGTCCCTGCTGCTGATACAGCCATGTACTTCTCCATATGGTCATCGAGTCTGTTGACGAACTCGATGTTTGCGACTGACTTGAGCTTCCCGCTCGAGAATTTCACTTGCACAAATGACTGTCGGGCGGTCATGATGCCTGGAGGTTTGACTATCGCACGTCAGGCTAAGCAGTACCTGAATGAGTCACTCTTGTTTGGGGGCGTGTTTGCTGAAACCATTGACACTGTCCGGATTGACAATGGCACTGGCATGATCCTCAAATTTGAGACGCCGGACCCGTCAACTGTCGTGTTCAACTCGACCGAGTGCGTCTACACAGGTGGTCAAGTCAAGAACGGAGTTCAAGTCTGTGTCCGACAGATCAACGATTCCATCCTCGTCGGTAAGTGCCCTTCCTTCCTTCTCTTTTTCTGGATTGTCATCATGTCTGAAGCTAACAAAAATTCGCCATGGAAGGCTGGTCCGCCTGTCCCAAAGCGCTCTACGACAGGGACGAATGCACATCCAACCCGTCCTGGCGCTCCCTCCCGCTCACCTCCTCGACCCTCATGTCCCTCTACACGATCCAGACCACAACCTCCTACTCCCTCTCCTCCCAAAGCATCATCAATGTCGTCCCGCTCTCCCCGGCTCCGACGCAGATCCCCTTATCCGCAACCGAGTACTCCCGCATCCTCACCCGCATCCTCATCCCTCCGTCCTCCCCGCCGGCAAACGCAACCGTGACCCAGCTCCGCGACTTCGACCGCGACACGCACAACATCGACGCCCTCATAGACGCCATAACCTGGATGCACCGCACTTTTCTGAAATCTTTTCCCTCGGACCGGACGAGCGCGACGAGCAATCTGCAGAACTTATTGGCTGTCCCCGTTCAATTCTCTGTAACTGCCCGCTCCTTCGCAAACTACAGCGTCGTGGAGAAGGGACTCCAGGATCGGTTCCAGTTCCCGCTGCCGGAGAGCATGCGGACGCTCGCTACGGGCGGGTGGTCCAAGCAGAGACTGAAGATCCTGCCGTGGGCCGGCGCGCTGTTCATCGGTGCGGATCTTGCGGTTCACATTGCCATGGGGCTGGGGATTGTTTGGTTATTGATGATTAGGGAGGACAGGGAAGTTAACTTGCCTGACGAGGCTGGGATCAAGGAGTGGGAGGATGTTAGGGAGGCTGGGAGGGTGCAGGTTGTGGGCGTTCCTCTTGATGATGAGGAGGAGGAGGAGGAGGGCCGTGGAGATGGAAGGCAAGGATGGTTCGTGAGGTGGCTTGGATGGGTGTTTGGTAGGCTACGATGGGGCAGGAGAAAAAGTGCGAATGGTGGGGATGTGGAAAAGGGGGAGGTTAGTAAGGTTCCTTTGGAAGAGTTTTCGTTGAAGAACAATAATGATAAAGAGGTTTCAGTGTGGAAGACGGCGTGGAGGAATAGAATGGTGAGAGTGGTGGGAGAAAGGGAAGATGTGAGGAAATTGAGTGAACCAAGCTGTGGTTAACGTTGCTTCACTATGAATATTAGAGTGCTTTTATCTATAAAATAGAACACGCTATCACGCCCGCCGGGTTTAGCGCCATTCCAGATCGGGTATAGTGCTACCTTGGAATTACCCTATTCGCATAGCCTAGCGTACCCATACTATAGATATAGCCCTCTTTCTCTAACATCACTTTCTTATACTTTCGATATTCTCCCTCCTGAAAACGACTCTTTTTTCCCTCAAAGACGAAGCTATTCATAGTAAGCTCTAACCGTTAACCTTTTTTCGGAAACCACCAGCCTTGCAAAAAGGCTCCCAAGTGCTCAACCCTCAAGATGCCAACACCTACCACACCAACCGCTTCCGAACGCCGGCTTAATCTAGATCTTCCAAAACGAATAGCCTCAATATATTTCAACTTGATCATCTCTACTATAGATAAGGGAGTCTTGAAGAGCAAGTTTACTCTGGTGGTTTGCCCCTGGTTTGGCTCTCTCAGCCTCGTCGGAATGGAGGCTTGGTGGGTTGCAGCTTAGTAATACGTTCATGATCCTTTTCAGGATGGTTGAAAAGATCGCACTTCTGAATTGGCTTTCCTGAACCAACCTGGACTTTTTAGGAAATTATTTGAGCATTCAAAAGTGGATCCTGAAAAGTCTCCTGAAAAAGCCAACGCAAGAATATTTTTCAGGACAATCGATCAACCGATTATCCTGCACGCCAGGCGGCATACGCCTTCACTCAGCATCCCGGCTCCCTCTCCGGTCCTCCTCTACACCGCAAGGAGACCGCCACGGCCTAATTCGTACTCTGCTTCTCTGCTTCTCTACGCCCGAGTGGAGAAGTTGCCGCTAGATGTAACCCTCACTCACATCACTATTAGGCAAGCCCGTAGATCGGCACATATGCATGGCCAGCCCAGCTGAAAAGCACTCGACATAATGTGTGTGGTTGATTCAGCTCGCATCAGGCTCAGCACTGACCAGATTTATTGTCCAAAATATTCCACGAGTCCTCTCCCCCGCCATTTCGATCCCATCCATTTTTTTCACTCTCGACGCTCAAAGCCGACCAGGGCTCTTTCTCAACGCCGTGTCACACTTCTACCTGGATTGCGCGATACCGCTTACAAAACCCCGCCGCTTTCTACCATCGCGCCTCAATGTCGTCGACCGAGGGCCCTGCGACCGCCGGCGGCCCGACTAATGAGCCGACTGTCACGTCCAAGGAGGCGTACGCCATTGCCTTCGATGCCTTACTAGCTACAGAAGCTGCCGTCCCCGCTCCCAAACAAGGAGAATCTACCATGTTCCCGCCACCGAAGCTGCGATTAGTTCCTGTATTTATGCGACACTTCGTCCTCCAGTCGATCGCTGAGGAAGCTCTGTCCGACTGGAATACTCTCGGTCCGGATGGCTTTGGCACGCTGCAGCACTGGCGCTCGAGGGGGAATGCAGTACCGGGACAACCTTTGAATGACATAAAGATAATTGATGTGGAGGGAAACGGGACCACCATCGATAGAGGAGAGGCGGCATTTGATCAGGCGGGTTCGATTCTACAGATCCCTTTGCCCCAGGGCAGTGGCGCCTGTCGCGTCATCATTGGGGTGCCCGAGTTGGGGCGCATGGACAAGGAGTTTGCTAGACGCGCTGTCAACCTCGCCGGAGAAAAGATACGAGGGGTAAACGTGGATGAGGCCGTGTTTGAAAAGACGCATTTTCGTGCCAGGATTATTCCCGGATTTGATTTCGCGAGGCTGCGTGATTTGTGGATCATGGACGACGTGGCCTGGAAGCCATTTTCGCTTCCTATTCTGTCCATGCGAACACCGACTGACAGACCCGGATTAATCCGCAGTCCCACCGAGGGTTGCGTACGAGCAATGGGGAGAGATATGATGTACATTCAACACAGTTGGATCCTTGTACAGACCATTCCCTTGCACGGTGACCGGTTCCTATGTGAGTACACTTCCATTTATCGACTCGCTTCCGCTGAAATGGCGCACTTGCTGACCGATCGTGCCTGACAAAAATTCAGTCCTCTGCGCTCTTCCCTCGCGAAAATTCCGTGAAACCACCCCTCTCCAGTCGGCCACAGATCTTGCCGATATCAAAGAGCTTACCAAAGATACAACCATCCCCAACAAGGAAGAGATCTTTATGATTCTCTCTCGCGACCAAGAGAGGAGTTGCATGGAATGTTTTGTGAGCTTACTGCTGTCTGACAACTCGGCAACCCGGTTGGCGGACGGCAGAACAGACAGGCTCTGCCAGCTACTGCTACTCGATGTCTTCCGCGCCGTTTCCGAAACATCTACAAGACTGATTCGAGACATGAAAACAACTATCTACTCCCTCGATCTGCCTCATATTAACAACGAAAACCGGGAGAAGGTGCTTATGGAACTCAAAAACAACTGCGTCATCACTGACACCCATCTTTCGTATCTCGCGCTCGCCAAGCTCGGCGCTGGGCACCTTCTCCAATGGCTCACCTTGGACGACGCCAGTGAACCTGAGCCTGGCGGCGCTGTGAGTGCGAATGACCGCTGGCTCAAGAGGGTTACGCTTGCACTGCAAGCCGACCTAGACTACAGTCGCTCCGAGATCGAGTCGTTCCGAGATTACTGGACCCGGTGGTGGACACGTCAGGGGGAGCAAATAAAAACACTCGAGTCCAAAAATGTAGCGAGGCTGACATTGCTGGCAGCCGTCTTCCTGCCTCTCAGCTTCGGGGCCGACCTCCTAGGCATGCAGTTCCGCCTAAGCGAGCTGGGTCTGATCTTGTATGACTATCTTGGTTTAGTCGTCAGCGCCGGCTTGTTTTTGTTTGTCATCCACAAGGTTTTGCCAGCATTTCAATTTGGGTTCCGAGCCTTTGGGACCGACTCCCCAGCGAAGAAACGGCCGGCACTTCGCCTCGCCAAGTTTTTCCTCAAAGCGAATTTGTTGCCCGTACTAATAGGCCTCTGGTCCATTCTGGTCGCGTCCTTTATATTCCCCGTTCGTAAGTGGTTTTGAAATATGGCATAATAGCATGGGGTGCTTTGTTTTTAGCATATGTTTTATTTGCCGCGGCTTTCGGATGGTTTTCGATCACAATATGGGGACTCCTGGGCTGGAATATATTTGCTTAGATTATGACTTAGCTGGGTAGAAACGGGAACCAGATCGTCCAGGAGGTTGGAAACGAAATCGAGGATATCAACGTGTATTATAGATACCTGGTAACTTTTCTAGGATCGTCTTGTATCAGTAAAGCACCTCAGTTTGCCACTGATTATCCGGCGGGTCTAATGTGGTGCCGCCAAAGGCAAGATTGTTGGCCCTGAGCGAGCGTACGCCCAGCGACTTCACAATCCTGAAGACGCTGGTGGTGACGATGGAAATTACGCAACACTTCTATTAATGCCCGAAGTATAACAAGGAGCAACATTACAGGTCCATGACAGTCAAGAGAAATGGATTGGGAAATGGTGGAGCTCTGGTGGGATGGAAGTCAACCTGATGCTTGGCTGGGGAAACAGTTGAAGCGGAACAAATTGTGTAACAACAACCCGAGTATATTCGCCACGCCGCACACGTTCAACCTCAAAGATTGAGTATTAAATTAGCGTAGATATGTTGTTATGGGCATCTTCGGGAGCCATGTCCAAGTAGGTAACCCTTGCAGAGACTTCCATTTCTGCCTTGGCCTACACATGTCGCTTCTCGCTGGCCACAGACCGATAGGGTTCTAAACTGGCCCCATTCGGCGCTTTCCACTGGAAGCTGGATGATTATCATTCACAATGCTCCCTTCTCGCCTTTAACGTCCCCCTGTTGCCATTTTCAGTATGGCTTTACCCTCGATAAGACGGTCGTTAGGTAGTCAAGATGGTCTATATGCGCTCAGCAAGCTCTTTCATTTTGTCAATACTGCTGAAAACCAGTTCCTGAACTTAAACTTAATGATCGCATCCGACACAAGCCATCTTTCGTTAGTATAACAGACATGAAGTAAAATACAATATTTGTGACCTTGTTACACCACTGGATCGTGGAGGCTTGCGGGTGATTCTGTGTCTAGGATTTCTTTTCGACTGCGTGTATAGCTCAACCTAGGTGACAAGTTCTTGGCTTACTTGAGCCGGAATCCGGTGAAATTCCAATTGCCTTTTTCGTTCTCGATGACAGACAGAATCTGCCGATAGTGCAACCATGCAGCCGCACCTCCCCGGCAACCCGGGGTATACTCAATCAGGACCACTGGCGGCCAATAGGGAGATTACTGGAAAGCCCCAAAAGGTGTGAATGCGCATTTGAGTGCGGGAGTTGCGGGGTTTGAGATACTTAATGGTCATCACGACATGGATCTGCTGAAACTTTTTCCCGTCCCCATCGCTGTCTTTGAACAGCACAGTGTCCTAAAATGCTGAAAGGTAAGATGTTTTTTTTTTTTTTGCTATTCTATCAAGTCGCGATAGTGGAGATGAAATTAATTTCTTTTCGAAGGTCTTCGCGCCAGGTTCTCGTCAAATCCCAAGAAGAAGCAGACTGGTCCGACTCAACGGAGCTTTTGCGAGGCACAGGCATGGCCTTCGGGCCACCCAAAACAGCTCGTTTCTCAGATCGTTGGTAGAAAACATGCCAAGAAAACAGACGCCTTGCCATTGGGGCCTCCCGCAGAATGTCAAGAATGGTGCAGGGCTAGATTCATCCCTCCTGGAAGTTCAATCATGAGCGGCGTCGATAGCGGCTACTGTGCATCCAGCACCTGTTCGCCCAATGCATCAGCCATGTCAAGTCCTCAAGACGAAATGATGGATGTTGTGACCAGAGAAGAATGGCAGAATTATTGCCACAATTTGATCAATACCAGCGAACGTCAAGGCCAAGCGCTCAGTCCCGAACCCCCCGTCCTCTCTGACCCCGCAATCCTTTTGTCTGAGGGGATGGATGATTTCGTGGATACAAGCGCGGCTGGATGTTTCCCTAAAGAACTCGAGCAACACCCGTTTTTGCTCGCGTGGAGAACATTGGATTTCAGTTATCCTGCAATGACGAGACCGCAAGTAGGCTCATCATTCTCGTTCAGTCAGTTATCCGACTCGCTGGCTGAGATCACAGAGCAGCCTGAGCCAGACCAAGAGATCACAACCCAAGACAACAAAGACGACCACCCTATGGTTGCCACTGATACCGCAGCTGTTGAACCTACACACCCATCTGGAGAGCAAGACACACTGGGGAGGACATACTGGGGAATAGACAGCGAGACTGGCTTCACCCAAAGCCACCAGCACTCCGCCCAAGCTGATGACGAGACGCTTAAAACACCGGTATCAATTCCTACATTATCTTTTCCGGATATCTCAACGACAACACATCATACGGCAACCAAGGATCCGTCGACCGAGACTATCATAGATGATGTTACAAGAAGAACACCACCTCTGTGGGATGCAATCAGTGGAAGAGCCGATGAATTGGGAAAACTACCTAACAGGTGGGAGGTTTTGCCAGCCCTAAGTCCTGGTTGGTCTGCCCACAGCACTGTCAGGGTGTGGCAAACAACTGACCTCCAACAACCTTTGGGGCTAGAAGAGCCAACGATTGATGTCAGCGAAGACTACGATGTTCCAGACACTGATCTTGGAGAGGTTTCAAGTTTGGAGTCTTCGGAACATGCCTTCTCATTTTCTTCATATGAATCTGATGTCTCGTGTGTTGGCGCTGCATTGAGTACCTACCAGCGGCAAGTTGTGGATAGCCTCATGCGGGAGTTTGGAGCACTATTTTGCCAAAAATCTGGCGGCGGGTCAGGAGGAGTAAGTGCAAGCGCTGGGACAAGTTCTGCGGCATCTCAAGGGAGCGGTAGGAGCAGCCCCCGCAGGACTGATACCAGGGAGGAATCCTCAGGGGATAGAAGGTTGCCCAATATGCCTGGATCTGGAGGAGGTAATCAGGGGCTAACCTCAATCGAGGAGAACGTGGGGTCAATACCAATCCGCAAACTTGCTTGTCCATATTACAAGCGGGAGCCATGGAAACACAACAAACACAGATCCTGTACAGGCCCTGGGTGGCCAGCCATCCACCGCGTCAAGTAAGTCCCATGCTTCTCTACCATCGCTGAAGCAAGTCTGCAGTAAACAGAGATAGTAGTAGGACCTAACATGTCACAGAGAACACATCACTCGAGTCCATCCATTGCCGATATACTGTCGTCGCTGTGGCGATCAGTTTGCCAGTGACGAGGATCTCGACACACACTCCCAAGCCGATCAAGCGTGTGAGGCCAAAAGGTTCGACAAGCCCGAGGGCTTCAGCAAGGACCAAGAAAGGCTGCTAAAACGAAAGAGGAAAGCCGAGGCCTCAGACGAAGAGAAATGGAGGGCTATCTACAGGATTCTCTTTCCAGATGATGATGAAAACGACATCCCATCACCATGTATGTGGCCCATAAGAACAAAAGCAGCCAGAAGTGCCATGCTAACGACCCCTAGATTATGATTCAGAAGATGCTGTAGGGTTTGACCAGTACGAGCGTTACCTCCGACGAGAAGTTCCACGAGTTGTCCGCCGTCGCCTCGAGATTTCAGCAGCTGCAATTGCGGTCCCCGTTGAGAACGAGCTCAGAGCCCAGCTGGTTGATATCATCCGGTCCTCACAGGCTGAGGCATTTGAAGGTTTTCGCAGAATGATCGGGCAAACCCCGAGTCCAACAAGGCCAACCGCCGCCCTTGTTCCAAGTGACAGCATTGCATCAATAATGTCCGCACAAGATGAGCCAGCCATTTACCTTGCTCCAGTGGCTGAAGAATCACAGCAACTTGGGGATGATGGAATGTACCTTTTCGACTTTTCTGCATTTTCGCCTGCTCCTGTGGTGGAGGAAGCATTCGTCATGCCCGATACACTGATTCCCAGGCCAGCAATGAACGGTCTACTCAGGGGCTACTCTCCTCCAACAGCACCGGATTCCGGATATGGGTCAACCTCTGGAACTCTGGGTGGGAAGAAGCCAATGTCAAGTCTCGAGGACTGGGACGGGGGAACCCAGCTGGAAGGAAGCTCAAACTGGTGGATGCCTACTGAGTGACATATGTTACCTCCTGAAGGGCGTTCATAAGCCGTATGACTGTACATATTGATTTTCGATCTCTTCATCAACACTTGCTGCCATCCAACCAACGGAACGAGATGAGCCTGGGATGACCTGAGTGTCAGTGCTGCAGTCAAAATGTCTCGCCGAGAAATTAAAAGAGAACGCAATCGAACATTTACTGACATATTACATTGTTATTGACTTGGATCTTGCTCATTGAACCCGTGCTCTGCTCTGCATTCCACTCTGCTATGGCTGCCTGGTCTGCTCAACACTGGGGAAATTAACTTAGAAGGGGTGACTTTCTTTGCTATGTTGTTCGTTTGTTGCATCACAGAGTAGGTCAGTGCCTGGTGCCCTGGACTCTTTTGGTTCAAGGAAGGAGCAAGCAAGGATCAAGGTTTTCATGCATGTCATCACGCTCTATTCCAGATTGTCACTCGCGAGACTGAAAGGCGATTACTGTGGGCGCTTTCCGTTAAGGAGGACTGATCTTCAATATTCGCATCTTTCCAATCTACACAAGCTCAAGTTCGGCCACCGCGGCGTTTGCAAACAACGCCGACCCTCCAAGTGCAGCGCGGGAAGAAAACACACCAACCCTGAAGAACTTTCCCGAACCTGTCGCATCAGCTGGGCAGAGCAACAGTCCCCACACATCCCTCCTCCTCTCTTCCGTCCGGCAATACTGGCATGCTGCATCTTCTGGCCGGTAGCCCGCGTCATCAAGAAACGTCTTGATGTACCCATGCCCAAACAACACTTTGTTCGTCGCTTCCGTTCCAGGTCTCAAGTTTCCACCCTCCAAGGCTGTTTCGGAATAGTCAGAGCAACAGCTTGACAGCAACAGCAATTTCAGTTTGGATATTTGCTCTGTTTCAGCTTCCGCCAGCACACGCTCGCCGGCACCGCCAGAAACACCCCATCGATTGCCCCAACCAGTGCGATTCCTGTCCGGTTCCCAGTCATGCGAGACTTGTAGCAGATACCCCTTTGCCGCATTCCAACAGTCCCATTCTGAATTCTCTACTACACTCCACTCGGGCGATTTCAAGATGCCAGAGAAGTCAATCAGCCGGCCAGACACCAACAATGAGTTTGGCGTAGCCTTGAGTGCACCATATGGATTAACCCCATCCACCGCCACGTTGGACTGCAACATACTAAACTCCTGTCGTAGATGCGTCCTTACCCGACACATGTGTCCATCAAGCGCACTGATAAGAAAGCGATGAAACCTTGGCGTGCTCGCCCAACTCCAGGACGGCCCATTGACGATATTGCCCCCTCGCAAACCATGCACGAGCTCCTCCACACTCTCCGCACTCTTCACATCCCGACGTCTACCGCCGGTCGTCGTCCACACTAGACTGCAGCCGAGATCCCTCTCCCAGTGACCAGCAAGATACTTGTCCCGGAGACTATCATCGAACTTGGCAGCCAACCCAGACAGTCCAGGGAAAATGTCCTGCATCTTTGTCCATTTCAGATGCGCGAACCTTATCACCACCGTGTGCCAGAGCTCGTACAGATGCTGGCCGGTGGTGAGTAATTGACCGACAGGGATTATGTTGTCCGACATTCTGTCAGCGAACCAGCTGTGTGGCTCCAGGGTGTCTGCATATCCGTTCTCAGAGATGACTTTGTTTCCCAGCTGGAGGTGAATCATTGAGTGGCCAAAGTATAGCTTCCTAGGTGACATGGATTTTTCTTGGAATACCCAGCCCCTTTCGTTCCATCTGGAGAGGAACATATCCTGGTCAAGCGGTGCGGTATCTGAGGCCGGTGGTGCCAGAAGTTCGACAAGATCATATCCCGGCACAGGCCGGAGGCTGAAGGCTCCACCGGTCTGCAATGTCTTTGAGGAGCTCAAGGGGGACGTGTACCGAAACTCTTTGGCCCGAGGTCGGTCGGGGAGGAAGCCTTCGAGGCAAGAAGCAGACGCCATGGCGCAGATGGTGAGATGCGACTTTTCGTATATGCGAGACATCTGCTGACTTTCCTGCTCCCAGTCTGCTCTGCTATCCTGGATGATGCAGAGCGCGTCGATCCACAGATAGCGGATTCCTAACTTCCTGCACACCGAGACGGCGTCGCGCATGACCGGGGAGAGCTGCTTATACGAAATGCCTTGGCGCAGGCTGGCCAGTTTGGCAATCGTCAACGTTGACTGCTGTTGAGCATCCTCCGGTGGGCCCCAGCAGTAGCTGAGCGCAGCGTATTTGACATGCACCTCGCAGGGGATCAGCTCATTTGTTATGACGAGACGGACCCCGGCATCTTCGGACAGACCCAGATCGAGAAGCCGGGTCGGGTTGAAGGCGATTTCTGTTGAGTTTGCGGCGTCGGGCTGTAAATCATCACCCCCCGAAAGCCGTGACTTGACAAAATTGACGTTGAGAGTGCCCCATGCCTCGGAGTTGGGAGGAACATAGACTTGTAGTTCCTGCGCGACTTCTTGATCCGTGGAGTCAACCATGAACTGCCAAACCAAGTTTGGGAAGTTCATCGTTGATGCTGCCTTGGTCAATAATATTGACCCGTAGCTGAGTCGGTTCAGTAATCCTGTTTCGATTGGTGATGCGTCGTCGGCGTCCTGACTGCGCAGATCAAAATGAAGGTCAATCCAAACACAAACTTCCGCAGATCTTGCCGTGTCGGGGGAGTTTACATCAAGGTCAACCTTTCTCTTCTTGAGCAAGTCCAGAACGAACCGACACAACTCACATCCTTCCCCAGCCAAAGCATCAAGCCGAGGAAAGTCCGGCCACGTATCCAAGGCGCAGAGGTAGCTGTTTGCAGTCCAGGGAGGGATCCTCTCCACATACCTGGAAGACCAGAGATTCTTGGTAAGCAGCCCACCTCCGGTCCGCTGCACTATCCACGCGCATGATTTGCAGACATTCGAGTTGTACAGGCCGAATCCCGGTGTCTGAAGGCGGAGGAGCTCTTGTTTCAGCTCCCAAATTGTTCCGGCGAGGTGATTGTCGAGGGTAACTTGTGACGTGGCGTCCATGGTGTATAGAATCAGGTCCATCTCGACTGATCGAAAGCATATTGAGGCCAGTGCTTCGAGCTTGTCTATCGTTTTGCTTACAGCGGGGATGTCAGTTTGGTATGTTTCCGCCCCAGATTGTATTTGCTTCAGGAGAGCGTGCCCCTTTTCGTAGACCGTCAAGAGGTCTTTCCATTGATACGGCGGCTGACCAATATCGCTAATGAGGGAATCCATTTTTGTTTTTGTTGATCTGGCGCTGTTGAAAGAGCGTTGTTTGGTGTTTGCTTTTGAAGGATTATTATCAGGCAGCAATTTTAGCGGATAGAAATCACTCCTGTCCACTTTTGAATACTAAAGTCTACGAAGCTCGCTTAGCCCTAGGCCTATCCCAGCACCACGCTATTCTGTATGCTAAATTGTTGGAGGGAACGTTGTTGCTGGGTCAATAAGTGTGCCGTTCTTCAGGGGCTCAGGGCTCAGGGCTCAGGGGCTACTTTCCTGCCACAACGGCAAAAATGGACTTTTATTTGAACGAAGTCACAAAATCAGGAATAAAAGAAACCTGTCGATGGATTGAATGTGATGACTGATGACTGCCCTCATGCATAGGACTGCATGTGCATCTGCATATGCATATTATCTGCAAGCTTAATTGGTTACTAACCTGAATCCATATCTTACAGAGCCAATCAAGCCCCAAGCCATTCGCTGCTGGCAGCTTTGTCCAAGAAATGGTTGATTATTTATGTTGCTTCGATGTGCATTAATGCTGCATTTTGCAGAATAGCGGCAGGTGGATGGCCAATAAGGAGGATTGAGTAAGATAGGTTCATCACGAGGGAAAACGCGCAAGTGCGCGTAGGTGCGCGTTCAAGTTGTGAGGCTCAACAGAGGAGCCGCTTCCTCGCGATTTAACGTCCTCGTTACCTCACCCAGATGTTGCACAACAATAAATGCTGGAGTACGAAGCTTTCTTTGTTTCAGTCACCCTCCTGTGAGATATTCCAAGATGACTTCCTTAGTCAGTTGCGCCACGCACGAGAACCGTCCCCGTCCCACACCACTGCCTGTCTTCACTATAAAATGCCGCAGCAAAAGATGCAAAGGTCGGGCACGGGATATCCAACGCATACCCGAAGTTCTAGTTGCTGTCCAGAAGGGTGATACGGATGGGTCAAGGCGGAAATACTCCAACAGGAGTGTGAGCTTTTCTAGGACGTCAGTAACTTTCTTCTGTCCACGACATGAAAAACAGGCACTAACTTTCATCATGACAGAACTCAAGACTCAGTAGAGACGACTGTTTATAGTAGAGACAATGGTAGAGACCTCACCATCAACTACATTCACCGCAGCGACATCGACATTCTTTACGGTGCTAGACACAGTGATGTTATGGCGCGTTTGTACCCCAAGTCTCACATGGCCCTCGATGGCCTTCCGGTTTTGAACTACATGTATGAGATGGCTCGTAGCAGTGGTTCCGGGGTGAGAACACAAAATTCGATCAAATACCCCACCCGCCTGCTTCCACTCAGGACGCTCGTCCTAGGGCCACCGGACTACATGAACTCAGACGAGTCCGAGTCTGCGTCGGATGACGAGGGCAGTTCATCAGCTGGCAGCGTGACCACGTCGTACATCTCGATATCTGGTACTTCATTCACATCACGAAATAGCTTAACCTGGCCTCGAGGAAAATCCGTCGTCAGCAATGAGAAGCCAGGCGATAAAGGCAGCACTATTCGAACACGACCAGCAAGTTCGGGTTCTTCCAGAACATCTTCCAGTGGATCGTATGGGTCAAGGGGAACCTCTTCTCAGGGATCCCGCCGCGCAAGACTAAGCCGCTCCGGAAGTGGCCGCCTTGTCAATACCCGCGGGGAAGAAGACCCTGATAATGGAGGCTCAGGAGAAGACGACAACTGGGTTGGACCTAGAACAGTGCCAGACAAGAATGTGGCGAATCTTCGGCTTGCTTGTCCATTTTATCAGAGGGATCCCCTGAGACACAGAAAGGATCGCTCCTGCGCCGGGCCCGGATGGCCATCTATCCACCGAGTGAAGTAGGTAAAACACTTTTACTTTTCCGAATCCATCTTTTGCAAAGCAACCGATAACTAACCAAGAATGTTAAAAAATCAGGGAACACATCTACAGACAGCACGCCCGTCCACTATTTTGCATCCGCTGTGGCCACCAGTTCAAAGCAGACGCAGAGCTCACTGCCCATGTGCTCTCACCAGAGGCTTGCACAGTGAGAGGCTTTCGTCCGCCAGACGGTTTCACCCAGGACCAAGAACGGGGGCTGAAGAACAAGCGGAAACTCGAGGGCTCGATTGAGGAACGGTGGCGGGGGCTGTACAAGATTCTGTTTCCTCGTGACGACGACGCGGATATTCCATCACCTTGTAAGTTACATGCACCCATGACTTTACTCACAAGCACTTTTTTTAAGAACTAACATTTCATTAGACTACAGCATCTCACAGTCCCCCGAGGCACAAGACCAGGTTCTTGACCAACTCGAGCGATATATGCTGCGAGAGCTCCCCCAGGCCGTCAAGCAAAGCCTGCAGACCTCCCCTGAGAGTGAGCTCTCATCCCGCGTCTCCCAAATTGTCCGGTCGAAACTCCCAGAGCTGTTTCAGCAGTTTAAGCTGGACCTCCACCGAGCAGACACTGGCAATACCCCAAATTCGGGCAGTGACAGTAAAATGATGGATGTAGATCTCCACGCCGTCACAAGAGTTGATCCTATAGTTCACTTGACCACGACGACGCAGCCAGAAACTGTCGTCGACCCCGATGATGATTTTGGGTCGTTTTTGTTCAACCCCCAGCCTACAATAGAGGAGGAATATCTCACCGGCACCTCAATGCCCACTAGTACCCACCAGCAAGGCCAGCCAACAGTTCTTCACCCTCAGTCCGGTTCTTTGCTTGGGGCTTTGACGCTCTCCGATCTTGAAACGCACGGAAGGGGGCAGGTCGACTTGTGGACCCAAACTCCCCCGGGACTCGAGGGTACTACACTGGACTGGTGGGAAAGAAATCTAGAGTTTAGATAAGTACAGTACTTGGAGGTAGATTCTCAGTTTTACCAAAACAAGAACTTGACATTCACCACTAAAAAGCTCCACCCGACACTTAATGTAATCATGATATTCGTCTGGTATCAAATCACCCCTTGCCCAATATCCCTACATAATATCTTTGCCTGCCCTTCATGGGCTCACAACTTGCCCTCCCTCACCAAGTTCCTGATAGTCTCAATACTCTTCTCAACCGCCATCTTCGCAGTCTAAGTTTCAGAGTTAGCACACACACACCTCTTCCTCCGCATTTAACTTTTGTGAAGAAAAAACTCACCTCCTTAAACCTCCCCTCGACCTTTTCCTCCCCCTCCCCAACCCTCCACTCAAACATGTACGTCATCCACAGCCCCCCGTCCTGTCCCTCAGAGACATAATTCCCAATCTTGGTCCCATCTTCCTGCAGGAAATGAACCCGCACGGGAGGGTAAAGCGTGCACACCTCCCTAGTCAACTTGCCATCCTTTTGTTGCAAGCCCAAGTTGTTGCCAAAGTCCACTACGCGCGTGATGACGGTGTTGCCCACTTTGTCTTCCACTTCGGACTCGACGGTGCAGGACAGGATCAGGGGCACGAATTCCTCCGCGTGCCGGACTTTGCGCTGGAGGCCGGCCCAGATTTGGGGCAGGGTCAGGACGGGTGAAGCGCCGGCGGGGTTGATGGGCGCTGTGTAACCTAGATTTAGGGTTGGCATTTTTTGTGGTTGCGTGGTTTGGTGAGCTGAAAATGCCGGGATGGTCAAACTGAAGGTACTAATTACTGATGATGGTTTTCTAGGTTTCAGGTTTTCGGGGCGGTCTCCAGGAGGATGGAGATAAAATAGGTGAGCCGGTTTATATTGTCAGTTGTGATTGATGGTGACGTATTTGCTTGAGGAAGCAGGTTGTGTACTTTGCATTCTTGTGCCCAAGAAAGGAAAGAAGAGGTGAGAAGGTCGGGAAAAACCTCGGACTCTGTGTAACTTGGGCGCTGGTATCGTGTCCAGCAGAAAAGCTCGGATCTTCCCCAACGGTGTAGCACAGGGCGGGTGGGCAGTTCAAGTTGTCCAATAGGAATCGATCGAGAGGGCTCCTTGCCTGATGTGAGACATGCATGGCCGCGCCTGTCGGTGCTACCTACGGAATATTGTCCCCAAAGCCAACGTTGAAAATTTAAGACATGGGAGGTTACTTGATAAGAGCGCGTAGTGACTATGGCAATCCGAGTAAGTAAGATGCTTTCACATTTTCTTGTTTTCCAGAAATGTGTACATATATGACATACCTCCAGACGCTTGCTGCGGTTGGGACCGCCGATTTCTCCCTGGGGATTGAGCACGATGCTTGCGAGGTCTCTCTTGGAATCTTGGACCTCTATGACTCTCTGTGCAGAATACGATTAGCCAAAATTGAGAAGTGCTCAGAGTGAAAGCCAAATGACTGCCCTGGAGACTGGATTGACTTACCTCTTCGAATGAGTCTTTCACAACAAATCTGACGGTAGTCACTTCTTGCGTCTGGCCGATTCTGTGGATTCGTGCAAGAGCTTGGTCTTCTTGCGTGGGGTTCCTGGACGAGAGAACCGTAAGTTTCAGCATATGCCAGCTTTGTTTAATGACGGGAATTTTACCAGTGAGGCTCCATGAGGTATGCCCGGGAAGCAACGGTCAGTGTTAACCTGAGGTTCAGTCAATTTGTGTCGGGGAGTGATAATCCAGAACTCGAGTTTTGAACTTACCCAACTGAGCCACATGATAATGTCAAAAGCAGGACCTCGATAGATGGATCTCTTCGAAATCGATCAATAACGCTTTGCCTATCCTTCTGCGGTACCTTGCCATCAAATCGCAGGCATTTGATAAAGCTTTGTTTGAGCCCGGTTTCGATAAGGTCAAGGGTCATTCTCCAGGTCGAAAAAACAACACTGCATACACAAGTATTCTGTCAGTTTCGTGTCACAGGTGCACAATGAGCTGATACCTACCTCTTTGTGCTCTTGGGTTGCTCCTGAAGATCCTTAATTAGCGTGGATATCTTGGAAGAAAGCCCCAAACTGGGACCTCCTGTCGGCACTGGCATTGCCATGGAAACATCGTCTAAGCTGGCAAGATCAGTAGATATTGGGGCCACCGGACAAGCCGGCTTACACCCGCAAGGGATTTGATGAACTCCAGCCTTTTGAACACATGTTGAGCATGTAAACTTCCAACATCTACTGAAAAGGGAATGTTGCTGTTGTTGTGTTGAGTCTCTAACGTCGCTGTTTGCTGGACCTATGGTCGATCCGCAAGATTGCGTCTGACAGTTTATGTGGCACATTCCACGTCGAATATTGAAGGAACTCTGCGCTATGGTCTTCCAGTTGTGGGGAGCTGTTCCATCCTGGAGAGCTTGATGTATCTCGTGGCGAGCATGATAGTGTAAGCCAAGATTGCAGATCATTCGCATGGCCTCAATCTTCTGAAGAACGTTTTGAAAGGAGTAGTGCTTGGAGCCATCATCGTTTTGAGTCAGTGCCTCTTCAATCCTTTCTAGTGCTTGAGCCCGTGTGGCGTCGTAGAGGTTTCTCTCAGAGACGTTCAGGTTGATAAAGTATCTCATATCGTGCCTTGGTGGCAGTTCGATGACGTCCTTTTGCCGCCGAAGCAGAAGACAGCCTGCCAACCGTTTGAGCCGCTTGCAAGCCTCCTCTCCATGGTCAGACTTCCACAGGTTGACTATATCAGTTTGGAATGCTTGGTGTTCCGAATATGGATGAACTCGAAGGAACTTGAGGAGCGAAGCCAAATCTCCGAGCTCGTTCTGGATGGGCGTTCCTGTAACAGCCCACCGTGCAAAAGACCTAAGCTCGCATATAGCACTCGCTCTCCGCGACTTTATGTTGCTGATCTTGTGCGCTGCAGTGGAATTTAGCATTAACAGCATCTAATTATCTGGGAATTGCTCAGCGTACCTTCGTCAAGAATAATGCGCTCCCAAATTGTCTTGAATAACAATGAATTGTTATTCTTCCATTCGGTGGATACGATGTCATACGTCGTGAGCACTATCATGGTGTCTTCAATTTGTGATCGGCTTGAAAGACGATGTTTTCCATGATGGAGTCGCCATGGGAGGTTGTTAGGATACAGGTGTCTGCGTAGCCCGGTGTCAGTATGCTTCAATAATCTGGTCATTCTGATCAGAATCATACTCAGCAAGTTGCTCCTCCCACGTTCCTAGCACTAAAGTAGAATTCAAGTTATAAGCTGTCAATGAGCGAGTAACAAATTTCCCTTGAGCAATGACTCACAAGAAGGGGGGACAACAACAAGAGTGCGTCCAGAGGACTTCTCTTGAGAATGGTTCATCAGTGCGGAGTTCACCGTGTGATACTCCGTCATAACGTCAGAGGCAACCAATGCTATCATGGATAGTGTCTTCCCCAGCCCCATCGGGTCAGCAATGATGCCACCGTAGAATTGAGGAGGCATCTCGGTTTGGGCTCGGTTGGATATTCTGTTAATAAAGCTTCAAGTTGACAGTGTTAGTAAGCTGCATGGCACCCAGGTGAAAGCCCATCTCTCACCACTGGTCTTTGCCGTTTTCCAGATCTTCTACCTCCCATATGTCAGGCCGGGATCCATCCCATGACCATCCGTTCTCTCTTCCCAACATGAAGGTTAATGCCTGTTTCTGATGCCTGTTCCAAAAAAGGTAAGATTGTCAGCTTTGAGTGCTGAGGAAACTGAGAGTGTTGCGATTAACCCACTTTGCGAGTGGAGTTTTGATCGACGGTGGCTGAAACGCTTCTGCCAGATCCTCCTGTGAGTTGAGGATGTCGATTAATTCTGGCAGCGGCGCTATTCTTTGCATCTCTGGCGCTTGAATGGCAGAGGATGCGATGTGAGTGGTTAACATATCGGTAGAAGGGTTGAGCGGCGGTAATCTGTGTGGGTTACAATATCTGACATCCCGCGCACACCCAACTGGGTCTTGAAGAAATATTTCACGCTGTTGAAAGTGAAGGCCAACGAGGTCAAACAAATCAATGGGTCCGTAAAGAACAATATTCAGTTTGCACGGACTCAAGGGGCCTTGGACACGGGTCATCTTGCCCTTGGGGTTGACTTGGTTGGTGATATTCGGTGAGACGGTAATTTCCATCTCAATTTCCGGTGAGTCGAGCAGGTCATCGATAAGCTCAATAAAGTCAAGGTCTATCTTCCCCTTGATTGTTGGATCGGCTGTGGACGAAAATTGTCGCGAGGTTTTGAACTCGACGAGATGGTTCGATGCAGTGGGTGGCAACGATGCCTTGCCAATAATACCCATTACCATGCCAAAGCAAACTATATCCTCCGCTGATCTAATTCGTTGCGCATGGCGAAAATGCTCGGCATCTTCAGCGATGGATGTCTCATCAAAGTTTCTTTTCCGAGAATGCTTCTCCTCCGGGTGAAAGTTGTAGGCCATGGTCAATGGAGTAACACAATATTTGGAGAAATGGGTGCGAATGAAGGCAAGAAACTGGGAGGCACATGGAGGAAATTAAGCCGGGGTATCTGACTGAGTCTTTGAGAGAATTGACTGGGAACAAGTATTCTGTACATACCGTGGTAAGCGCTGTGGCATTTCTGCAGCTTGTCCCTTAAAATCCCAGGTTCCAATCATTTCCAGAGTTCTTATTGAGGTGGTACTGTCACTCCTTATTTGGTTAGCTTTCAAGTGAGGAGGAGAGGCAGGTACACGTGTACATACATGCATGCTGGCAGTTCCCAAGGCATTTCTCAAGGCTTTTTCCCGCATGCTGGGCCTGCCTTCTGCAGCTAAGCCGCCGCCACTGCTTGGCCCAGCTTCCACACAGCGGCTCGCAATGCAACCCCTCTCAGGCTTCTTATCCTTCTCAAGTCCTTATCCCCCAAGAACTTTCCCGCCACACACTTGGATTCACAACGGAGACCGTGAAGATGCCTCTTGGAACTCCCCCTGCTGTCTCGCCGGCAGCGCTGCGCACAATCAAAAATGCATTCAGGGACCTTGAAAAATCCCTCTCGGTCGCAGATCGAAGAAACCTCCAGGATACGACGCTTGATGATGTTCGCCGGGCGGCGACAATGGTCCAGGACCAGCTAGCGGCTCGCCAGTCCCTCCGAAACATGCGCCGGCTTCTCCCCTTATTCGACGGCCTATCCTATTACTCGAAATCAATCGAGGTCTTGTGCAATGGCACGCCATACATGTGCTGGATATGGGCTCCCCTCAAGGTGATACTGAAAGTGGCATCGGACTATGTCGAGGCATTTGAGCGAATAATCCAGGGCTACTGCCGCATCGCGGAGCCACTCGCCAGGTTCAAGCTTCTAGACCAAACACACTCCAAAAACGTCCACATCCAAGAGGCCCTTGCTGTATTCTATGCCGATATACTCGAATTCCACCAAAACGCGTATAAGTTCGTGTGCAGAAGCGGTGAGTTGACCCCCGCCCCAGGCCTTACATGTACTTAGTCAGGCAGAGATTGACAAAGGAACTGCTCTGTTGACGATGACAGGCTGGAAGGTCCTTTTTCTGTCCTCTTGGGGTCGATTTCAAAGAACATTTGACAGTATCTTCGAGAATCTCCAGCGTCACGAGGAGCTTATCGACAAAACCGCGGCAGCTGTGGACGTTTCTGAGGCCAAAGAAATGCGAGACGCTCTACATGCTTGGCGCAGAGAGTCCCGCGAGCAACTAGAGAAGGAGGGGCAAGACAAGGCCTCTTTAAATTTTCTGACCATTGTTGGTTGGCTAAAAGTTAACGAGTCTGATCAGGACAAGATTTTCGAGTCCATCTCTTCCGAGCCGCGGAGCTTCCCGGGGACCACCGGTTGGATCACAAAGAACCACAAAATTGCTTCCTGGATGCGGGCAAACCACGAGAAAACCTTCCTTGTTTTACATGGACATCCAGGTACAGGCAAAAGTGCCCTAGCATCCGAGATCGCAACCTTCCTGAGATCCGATAACGTATCTCTTATCGTTACACACTTCTGTACCTATTTATATGCGTCATCTATTGAGTATGATCAAATTCTCAAGTCTATTTTGGTGCAACTAATCAGGTCCAACGCCGACTTGATTTCACACGCATATGATCAACTCATACGCCAGAAGAAAGCGCCAACTTCACAAGTCCTCGAAAGGCTCATCTGCGACCTGATCATCAGTGCAGCCGAGTCCCCATCCCAGACTAGTTACATACACATCATTGTCGACGGACTAGACGAATGTGCCGAGGACCAAAAGAAAAGGGTAATAAAGATACTAGAACGATTTGTGTCTGTGGCCTCATCACAGTCGTCTGGCGCAACAATCTGCAAGGTTTTGGTATCAACACGGACGACTCAACGTTCTCTTAGTGCCCTGCGGCAGAAACAAACCATAACATTGTCCGAAGAGAAGCACGAGGTGACAAGGTCGATCAAGCAATACGCATCACAAAAGATTGCCAAGCTTTCGGACAGGCTCAGGCAATTGGGGATTACTGATGAGGATATACAAGATGTGGTGCATGGTATCGCGGAGAAGGCAGATGGTAAGATAAACTGGTGGACTCATATTGTTACTCCTTACCCTGACTTGCTAATATTTATGGCAGGCATGTTTCTCTGGGCTCGTCTTGTCTTGGAATACCTGGCAACAGGCATCTTTTACACTCGTCAGGAAGTCTTGACAGCCGCAAATACCCTTCCTCGGAAATTGAGTGAATTGTGAGTTTTATAATGTTACGGCCACTGTTATTGCGGACTCTAACTGCGCAGCTGGGTAGCTACGGACAAATTATTTCACAGCTTCTCTCACGTCCCGATGAGCGTTCTGTCACTCGAATCAAGATGATACTTGGCTGGGTCGCGTTCGCCAAGCGGCCTCTCAGGAAAGCCGAGTTTCGATCAGCTCTTGCTTTCAGTGACGGCAACACGGCCGTATCAGAGTTGCCGCCCCCTTACATCTTTGAAGAATGTGCGCCGCTTATTGAGATCCGGAATGATTCCAGCTTTGCATTCATCCACGTGTCGGTCAAAGAGTAAGTACTATTTGTTCCATCTTCAAGATAGCATATTTAGCACAGACCACTAATTTGTTTAGCTTCTTAGAGAGTTCGGAAAGTAACTTGGCTCTAACCGAAGCATCTGCATACTCCCAACATTGCCTCAGTGCAGCCACTTGTCTACTCTCTGGATTAGAGACCATGACGCCACCATACCCAGAATTCAATCGTAATCTCCGGATACTTCGTGGCATTCATGCCTTTCACAATTATGCCACCGAATATTGGGCAGAATATCTACTGGCAGTTGCCACATCGGAAAGCGGCATAGACACGCAGTCTCCTTTCTTCTTGGTCTCTTCTCGGCTGGCCAAGGCTTTGACAAAACTCAATCAAGGATCTGACCATTCACCAAAGTCTCTAGTTGTTACTGATGAGCGCTTGAAGGCTTTAGGGGAATATATTGAGTTACACGCGGTGGTCACAAGGAGCATTTCAGATCGTGAACCGAATGGCTTGGGGCTCTGTGATGCAGACACCGACAGCAGTGAGTTCTATTTCCTGGTCTGGCCGTTGACAGTGATGGAAAGCTAATATTCATGTACCGCCTGACCAACAGCTCATTCTAGTTACCTTGATCCCAAGGCTACATGTAAAATTACAAGCCTCGGGTCACTATTGCTCCTCTACCAGACCGTGGTAAAACGGCTACTTGGGATGCGAACCGTCCCTGGCATCGGACTTGAAGACTTTGAAAGGTTTAAAATTGAGTTCAGAACAACCGCATTTGGCTGCCGTCTGCTCTCTTGCCCGCGAGCATCGCTTGGATTCGACAGCGAAGCACAACTTGCTGAGCACGAGGCTAGCCACCTCCGAATAGTCTGCGATGTACCGGGATGTCAATATCCAACTTTCTCGTCCATACGTGCCCTCAAGACACACAAGCGGCAACGTCACCCGGAGGAAACCAGGACTGTGCAACGGAGAGGAATCCGTAGGCCACGGCCACAATCGCCATCCACTGAGAGTTCGGGGGCTCTTGGCGAACAACAGCGGTCCCCTAGACTTTTCGATTCTATCACGTCGGGAATACCAGAACTGCAAAATTCCGTAGCAGACCTCAGAGAAGCTACTTACGTGCCGATCCAAAATATGATTGAGATTCGAGATACGACTAACGTTGAGGAAGACAGTGGCTTGTCAATCCAAGTCAATGACCCCATGGCCATGGAAGAGAGCGAACTCTTGCCGGAAGACTTTGATTTTTTCGAAGATGACGATATGGTTGTTTCTCATGATCAATTAATAGAGCCGAACATACCAATGAAAGTCGATGATGATGGTGACGTCGCTACGGCCAAAGTCGAAGGGGAACTGCTATCGTACATTCATCAGTTCAAAGGAGACGTTTCGAGCTTCACACTTGAGGAAAGAGCCCGTCGCGTGCTAAGAACACACGGCTTGTCAATGTCTGATGGAGCGATTAGGTTGATGGTTTCAAGGCTCCGAGCGACACCCTGGGCAGTAAGTAAAACCCGCTTCATTCAGGTACCGTTAGCTCTTTCTAACTTGGTTATACTAGCCGCCGATAAGCACCACCTCCGCACCTACTAAAGTCAGCTTCCCAGTCAGTGAGGGGTCTGCCCTAGTCGGCAGCATGTACAAATCGCCTTCATCATTTCATTCACCAGGCTATACTGACGACTTTGACTTTCACCACTACCTCTCTTCATTCATATCGGTTCTCAAGGAACAAGACTATGACTTCAAGGGATGGGATGTAGTGCTGACTCTGGACGGAGTGGTCCGCAAAACCAGCTATCGGTCTTACGCCCACTTTTTCTGGGTTAACGTGATGAAGATGGTTCCTCACCACAAAACAGAGGATCCAGTGTTTTGGACTCCCTTTTTTGATCGCCTTTCTTGGACGCTTTCCGTCGACGGCTTCGCCACTGCCTGGGAGGCAATTGCAGGTTCACTTGCACCCTTGACCGACGACGCTGTCAGTTGGAAAGCCTGGGCAGCTGCCATTGCTGGGTTTGAATGGGCCAAATGGGAAGCCCTCCACCCTGTCATATGGTCACGTCTTTACAAATCTATTAGCCCGACATGTGAGCATAATTTTGCTATGTGGGTAATGCTGTTAAAGGGGGTACCGCCAGGCGTCCTGTGTAAGAAGAAATTCCACAGAGATATCATGAAGTCGGTAGAGTGGGACCCGAGCTTTGTTGATTTCTGGGAGAAATCAATTGTATCCGGGTTCATTCTTTCTTAACTTTCAGCGTTATCGGCATAACCGGAAGAAACCCCCCGAATAATTATACATGGTACTAATCCACTTCATATAATGCATGTTACATAATTACCACATGACATGGCTCGGTCGATAAGGCACCTATCTACCACGATTCGGTCGTAGGAGACTCCTTATTAGTGTGACCGACCGCGTAAAGCGCCCACTTCAAGATCTCTGTCACTTGTGGATGGAATACTCCGCAATGGTAAAGATCAATGGCTACAGTGGGTTGTCATTATTTATCCACCTATGAGCTCGTCTTTAACAATAACTCCGACGCGGTTTCGATATACCGGGTTCCTGCATCAGCTCGACCGGGTAAAATGATTGATCATCCCACGCAAACCCACCCCTGACTCCAAACTCAGGTATATGACCGAAAAGACCCCAAGACCTAACCGACCTGTCTGCAGGAAATTCAGTACATCCATCTCAACAACACATTGACAGCCAAAATGCGTCCCGGAATCCTCCCTCTTTCCCTCTGGGCAGGTCTTCTCCTCCCTTTCACCTCCGCGCAATCCACCACACAACCCCGCCCCTACTCAACATGGCTCGCCGACTCCATCATCTCCGCCAACCTGGTCGGCCAAACCCGCTGGTACACCGAAGCAACCTTTTACCGCGGCCTCGAAGCAGTTCACAACCACACATCCTCCGCCGGGTACCTCACGTTCCTCACCTCCCAAATCGACGCCATCATCCTCCCGAACGGAACGCTAAAAGGATGGGACTACAACGACCACCAGCTCGACAACATCCGCGTCGGCGCAACAATCCTCTACCTGCACACCTTATTCCCCGCCGTGCCCAAGTACCGCGCCGCAGCCGATTTCCTGCACGACCGCCTCCTGAACCACCAGAAGAGAACCCCGTCGGGCGGCTTCTGGCATAAAGACCCCAAGTACCCGAACCAAATGTGGCTAGACGGCCTGTTCATGGCTGGGCCGTTCTCCGCTGCGTACGCGGCGCTGTTCGACAGGACCAACACTACACTGTGGGACGATATCGTCCTGCAGTTCGAACTGATTGAACAGCACTGCAGGAACAAAACCAGCGGGATGCTCAAGCACGGTTACGACGAGAGCAAAAAGGCCGTGTGGGCTGATAAAGTGACCGGGGCGAGCCCTCACGTCTGGATCAGGGCCCAAGGGTGGTACTTTATGGCGCTGCTCGATGTTCTGGAGTGGTTTCCCAGGACGCACCCGGGGTGGGAGAAGATGAGGGGGTGGTTTGTCTCGCTGGCTGAGGCTGTGAAGCGGGAGCAGGATAAGAACAGCGGAGGGTGGTGGTTGGTTATGGACGAGGGGTACCCCGGACGGGCGGGGAACTATATCGAGAGCAGCGGGACGGCCATGTACACCTACGGCTTGTTGAAGGGCGTGAGGGAGGGGTTGCTGGATGGAAAGGACTACTTGCCCGTTGCGGAGAGGTCGTACAAGTTGATGACGGAGAGATTCGTGGCGAGAAACGGGACCAACGGGGGGATTAACTGGGAGTGGACGGTGAGGGTGGGGAGTTTGGATGGAAATGGTGATTACAAGGTTAGTTCATTCTCTTTTTTTGTGAGCATTCTGATGACGACAGTGTGTGCTGACATGGAGGCGACTGCAGTATTACATCGGGATCAACAGAGTCGAGAACTCGCTCATTGGTGTTGGCCCCTTTTTGCTTGCCAGCGTGGAGTGGGAGAAGTACCAAGCTGCCAGGTCATAAAGGGAGCATCTGTTTTGTGCGATGAATCTGGCCACATGCAACATCCTTTTTCGTACCTCGCCCTCGTGACGTTTCCCAAAAATTTGGTATAAGAGGAATTTTAGTCTCGTTATTTGTGGTCAGGTCGGCCGTCGTGTCACGCAATGGTCAGAGAGTGTTCGTTAAAACGTAGAAAACTGGTCAAGTCGCGGTATAGCGGGATAACCCGGCATTTCGAGGCGAGCCCTCACGCTGCGCGCAATGCCTTCACGATCTAAGACGATGTTGTTGGTCATCGCAGTGGTTGAGAAGAGAAGGGCAAGGCGGATGCATTCCAGCAAATTTCGAGTACCTTCTCCCGGCCGTCTTTGGCAGGGCAGTAAAATTTAATACTTAAGCTCAGTACATGCCCCAAAAACCAAGCACAGAACAGTTGAACGGGAGCCGGCTCTCCGTGAACATGCTCCCCGAGAGTCCACTCTCCGAAAGCTGGCTCTTCGGGAGCAAGCTCCCAGTATGACGTTAGAGCAGTGGGTGGAAAAGAGCTTATTTGGCCAAGGCCGAAGGAGCTCCGAAGGAGCTCTCTGAATAGTGGCATCTTACATGTATATAAACCATGTCTTTCCTTGCAACCTAGAAGAAAATAAAACACATGCAATTCACTCTTTTTATCCACCACATGGATACGTAAGTTCCACGGAAACAAAGTATAGAAGCCGATCCAACATGCAGTTAACACTAAAACCATAAGGTTATCAGAAAATCGCAAGTTAAAAGACAGCACGTAATGGAAGGAATTAGCTATACAGGTCGGGATATCCAGCATACGTATAAAGGAATTAGGGATGCATTGATAAAAGCTAAATAGGTGTAGAAAGGTGTTGGGAATGCATTAACAGAAGCCAAACAGGCCCCTCACTGTCACAAGGTAGCAATGCGTTGCAGCTGGATTGGGCCGTCAGAACAGCGTTTTTCCCATTCTAAGCTATAAAATTTGAAATATCCCCCCCTGGTTCATCTCTGAGCCCATCTAATCTTTAGCAATGCGAATATCAGTAATCTGGTTCTTAGAAAAGGCCTTAATGTCCTCAAAGACGTCTTCGAGGGGCGTGATCAGTGCGTGTGTCCCGCTACCGCCCTGGGCCTCGAATCCTCTAAATAGCAGGCCGAGGGCGGTGCCGACTCTGTCAAACACCACTGATCCAGAGTCACCCCTCCCGGCAACTACGCTGCCTCGTACTTCCGTCAGCGCCAGGTAGAGAAACTCCGTTGACAGGTATTCTACGGGCGATTTGATGTGTTCCTCTACGTGTGCATCTTCGGAGATACGCACACGGGGCTTGGGGTAGGCGTAGCGCCCGACAGTTGGGCCGGTGGTGGCACCAATCTTGTACACGACGCTTCCAATGGACAGGTTTCCAAGGCTTGGCGTCTTCGTGCGCTGTTGCAGCCGTGGGACAAGGGCCGACTCAGGTAGCGTGGGTGCCCTTGTAGAGTAACCCCTCCGCACCCAGTCCGAGTTGTGTCGAAGTTTATTTTGGCCTACGCGTTCAACACCGGTGCCCGTGGGCTGTATCAACGCCCAGTCAAGGCGCCCATTGTTCTTTGTTCTGCGTGCGTAGCCCGAGGCGGCATACACGGTGCCAAGATGTTGCCTGTTGTTATCGAAAAAGGCCTTCTTTT
Source organism: Cladorrhinum sp. PSN259 (assembly GCA_033725935.1). Lineage (NCBI taxonomy): Eukaryota > Fungi > Ascomycota > Sordariomycetes > Sordariales > Podosporaceae > Cladorrhinum > Cladorrhinum sp. PSN259. The sequence continues at coordinate 48,365 of MU867081.1, forward strand.
CTTTCAAAACCCTCTGGAGCTTGGCTGCTTGCTGGGGGTACCGTTTGATCCTGGTCTCCAAGTTCCAGACCACGAAGGAATGAAGTCGACGCGTAGGTGACTCAATGTCGACTTTCTTGCCCGCAAAGCTAGGACTTACGCCGTTGATGTCAATGTTCCACAGGTCCGAGCCCTGGGCGGGTGCAAGGATGATCGATTTATCATTGTTTTTCGGGTCTTTGCCAAGCTGAAATCCATCAAAAGCCGAGCGTACGACATGGTAGTTGGTCAGCGCGAACTTGGTCCACTGGGGTTTTTTCAGGGTCTTGATCTCGACCCAGCATCCCAGGGTTCCCGTACCAGGAAATCGCAGGTCATCACCGTCGGGAGCTTTGAGGTATCTCGCCGGCCCAATGTCGTCTCCGATATCTACGATCTTGTTGTAATTGTGCTCGGCGGGATCGAAACCCCTGATGTTAAGGATCTCCATCTCATCATCAGCACTCCAAGACTTGTTCTTGATCTCAAAGCTTGGGTAATGTCCCACAGTGGAGTTGTGCTCCATGTGGAACCGAAGCTTGTAAGGATAACGATTGAGAAGCTCCTGAATCTCGTCGAGGATGGGTGGCCATTTGCTCTCCTCTGAGCCGTAATCGACACCGACGAAAACTGTAAGAGGGTTTTTGCCGATATCCTCGTTGGTACCGAGCTTGAACAAGGCGACAATGTTGACCATCGACTTGGTGTTGGGATTTTGATGGAGAATATCAACGACCTCGTCCCTGATTTTACACCAATCTCTGTCCAAGGCATCCGAATACTCAGCTTTAAGGATGGGGCTCAAGTACCTGCGTAGGGTGAGCTCAAGGTCGACCATCTCAACGCCAACTTGCAAGCGACCCAAGGATCCGCTCGCGCGTGTTACCAATTGATCGACGAGTTTCTTGGTGTCTGTGACGACCTTCTCCCAGATGCCGTGTGACTGTTCGCCAGCCCACCTGGCGACAATCAAAATGGTGGGGGGAAAGTCATCAGGGTTTGGCGTGTCTCCGTCCCCAACCGGCATTCGCGCAACGACATCGATGCCGAGGGCTTCGACGCCTGCCTCTCTGGCAATTTCCTTGATACAGTCGTCAAGATTGCCGTTGGGAAAGCTGTTGAAGATACTGTAGACTGCGGCGCATGCTTTGTTATAACCGCTGTCGATGGGGAGAGGCTTAAGAGGAGGTGCTCCAACGCGGCGTCTGACGTTAGAAATGAGGAAGATCCCGGCATCACTGGAGTCGGAAGACGAATGTTCAAGGTCGCGATATCGGGCTTTGCGGCGAGAGATGTGCCAATCACTCGAACCGTCGAACCGGGCAGGAAGGGCCAATTGAGTCGTCATTCTAAACGACAGGAGAGCTTTCGTGACAGATGGGGTTTGTTCTGAACGAAGAGTGATGTGGAGAGAAAATGGGTGGGAGAGTAAGAGATGGAGAGTGAGAGATGGAGGGTATTAAAAGATATAGACGAGCAAATAGAATTTTGTTTCCCAAAGCGTAAAAACAGCAAACGCCACTATCAGAAAGAAAGTTCAGATGAAAAGTGGGGGATGGAGAGCTTTAAAAGATACCGCAAGCCAATAAGCAACAGAATTTAGTTTTCCAAAGCTTCAAAACAGCAAACACTCACCATTAGAATAAAATTCTGTATACGGTCGAGGATTACGCACATGCTAGAGCTGATGTGATGAAGGGATGGAGGAAATAGGCACGTGATAGGTCCCGAATTGAAAACCTGCAGGCGGGGACGGCCCCCAGTGCGGAGTCACCGTGTTGAACGGTGGAGCCACCGGATACGGAGTGATCACTCTGATCACCGGGGAATTGAGTGATCATGGTTGTTGCGGGCTGCGGGCGAGGAGTCATCTGGCTTGGGGGAAATCAGCCACCTCACATCTCATCCCATCTCACCCCAGCGCAGGATTCTGAACGAAAATGGAATTTCGTGCCCCCAGATTTGTTGCAGACTACCAAGCTGTTTCATGAGGTCATGCAGAGCAGGACGTCAAAGAAAAAAAACTTGTCATCTCAAATTCTGGTGTTATGCTGCTGCTGCCAGAGGCCGTTTGTTGTCCCACTGCCCGTCACGACATGACACGACAAGGAACCTTTCATTGAGCTGCACCTTATTGAAGACGCAGCACTCACTGGTTTCTATTCCCATACACGTTCAATGTTCTCTTCACCTTCTCTGCATGTGGTTCCCCTGGTTCAATATTCAGGAAAACACGAACTTGCCTTTTCGACCCCTATTGATCTGCTTTCAACGAATGCAAGGCCCAAATGCATCCACGTACCCTTGTTAAATACTTGATACTTGTCGCCATCAATTTTCACTCAGCTTCAAGCAGTACAATAGACGAGGATGAGGAGCCCACAACCCAGAGACCCAACAAACATGCAGCATACACAGACCCAGTGATTTGTGGAGTGGGCCTCAACGCTTCGGCTGGCGGTGCAGACGGATTTTATATAGTCGAAGCAGCTTGGGATATTCCTCTGCTTCACTACCGCGAAGGCCAAGTGAGCAATTGGTTGAGTATCCCACCGCACACACAAGGCATCGCCCTCGGCGGGGGCGGCGATTGTAAGACCCAGATCCGAGCCTCGACAAGATCCATCCTTGCTGGACAGAACAATACAGCCACGAGAATTGACATTTCGATACTCCCGCATCCGTGGTTCCCCATACCTGTCAATATGTCTTCGTTTGGTACGTCCTGAGCGGCTTCTCTAGCGAAGTACTGTCGGCATATTCATGATATGCTAACACGCCTCTTCACAGAGATTATGGTCAACGACACCGTCGAAGCCCGGATATCGCTCTTATCAAGCAAGAAAGCCCACGTGTTTGTCTTCTTCTCCCTCCCTCCTTTTTGTCGGCAAGAATACTAACAATTCTCCACACCCAGAATCTTCAAGATCCACACAACCTACGAGCACAAAACCCGCCCCGACCAAACAGCAAATTACACAATCGACCTCATCGAGAACGGCCACGAAACATGGGCAAACATCACCCTACAAAACTGGGACGGACACAAGAACATTGACCTCCTCAAGCACAAGAGAAAAGACAACTTTTACCAACACTTGAACGCGCGCAACGTATCCTTCTGCACCGACTCGGCATGGTGGTTCATCACTGAAGCCACACCGGATCGGAGGTTGTTGCGAAATGATGTTGCAGGCGAGAGGGAGAGGGAGTATGTGCCTCGTTTCAGCCCAACGAGCTTCAAGGATATGAAAGTGTCGAGCAGCAAGTACCAGGAAGATGCGGTTTCGCCCGAGGATGATCCGGATGCGAAGTACTACAAGATGGTCAACGGGGATGATGTGGATGAGGAGTTGTGTTATGTCGAGAGCGTGCAGACTGGGCGGATGGTGTTGAGGTCTAGTGAGGATGAGCTGTAAGCCGCAGTTTGAAAGGAAAGCCCCTCTGGAAGGGTCAGGATTACAGATGCTGGAGGGCTTCTCGTGATTCTGAGCTGACATGCACTAAGCCCGATTCAGAAAATGACCAAGTCATTTCCCCTTGTCACCGTTTTGTGGAATCTTGGAGTGGATTGGTCTGGTTCTGTCTTATCTATGGCTGCAATCAGCATGTGAGAATTGGCGGGTTTCTTTTTCCTGTGTATGTTAGAAAAGAAGGCATCCGTTGGGCTCACAGATCAACTTGTTGCTCATTGTGTGGCAATTGCCATGGATGAAAAGTTGAAGTAGGAGCAACTTCTGGAAATTGAATGAATTTTTCAAGAGAAAACTTTAAAACAGTTTTGGGTCATGAGAACGCGGGGGGACTGCCCAGATCCTCTGCGACCCCCACTTGGGCCCACACAACCAAGGGGTCCACGGTTCTTCCCCAGCTGCAGTTGGATGCAAGGATTCCCCTGTGGCGCGCACCAACGCGTGATGAGGTTGGCAAACAGATGTGTGCGCCGGTGCGGTGCTTTGGTGGTGCATTCTACCTTAGATGTGTGCGGTGTGGTGCACATGCAATTGGAACCCTAGATTTCCACCGAACCTACCTTAATCTTTATCTCGTGGCTGTTAAGGTGACTTAGCTTGGGGTTGTCACATGGAATTTTGAGCTCACTGAATTCCCAAGATGCCCCTCCCCAATGATTTGACCGATGAACTTGTCTCGATTCTTCCCAACCGCAGTCCCGTTGATCCCGAAACCAGTCGACTTTTGCAACCGCCACCAGCCCGAAAACGCCTTGAGCATCATGTTAGAGTCCAAGGGAGACTGGCTTTGGTCAAGAGCGTCTCGACAGCTGATCTGAGGAGCGACGCTACACAAATACCCACACCGCCCCTATCTGCAGGAATTGGTCCTCCGAGAATACCGCTACCTCAGTATGAACCTGCGGTCGGCAGTGCGGTTGCACCAACGGAGAACTGGTCGGGCCGACGAAAAAGCCTCGAGAGTGAAGGAAAGCCTCAAAATATGCGCCAAGTAGTTCCGAGGGACAACCAGTTTAGGGGATATGGAATTGGCGGGGCAGGAAATATTCGTGAGTTGTTTTCCAAATGGAAATGGCTCAACTTGCTAACCATGCACTTCTAATCACCAGGCCGGCCGATAGACGTAATCCACCCGCCGACCTCCTCGTCAGGAAGAAAGTGGAATCTCCGAGAGATCTTTGGGCTCCCGGCCGATCCAAACGCGAAATCCAACAGGAGGGCAGATTTGTGAGGTCATGGCATGGCCTGGCTGGAAGACGTGGTCAATTCAGAGTCCGGAATATCTCAACACCACAGAGGCAGGACGTCTGACTTTAAGGGCCTACACAGAGGTACAATGACATCACCTCAAGAGCCTGGCCATGCTTGAAGCACCCTCAAGCTTTCCGACGGTGGTACCGACTACTTTAGTGTAGTATCCACGAAGCAGGTCGTCCCGCAGATAAGGTGGACCCGCCAAATCGAGATGCCCTCCCCAATCGCAGCCAGTGGGTTGTAAGCCCAAAAGAGACTACGGCAACGAAATCCCTCAAGTAGTGTTGATAGCGATATCGATAAACGACACTGCTCCCGTGAGGGGAAGATAGGCAAGTGAGTCAAACTACCTATTACCGCTGCGTCATCTTGTCAGTGACACTGGGAGCCATGACTCGTAAGGTCAAGTTGACATGAGTGGAATTTTGCAAGGAATTCAACGGGTACATCAGCCATTGAAGTTAACATTAGCATGTGTGCAAGCTGCAAAAGCAAGCCTCAGTTGAGAAACATCCAATGGGAACTGCACCGAACCCCGTCCTAGACTCAGCTCGGCTACTCCCAGGAACCCGAAACTCTTCCCGCAAACTTCAACCCATTTTAGCAATAAAATGCGATGTCTTTCAAGGATGGACGCGCCAATCCCAAGCCCGTGGATCGCCCGTCCATATGGTATTTCAGATACGACAGACCTGCAGCTGGCTCATTACTTTCTCCTCAAGATGGCAATATCGTTTCCGCCAAGAGGTGTTCTCGTCCCCTGTCTCGCTTGACCCCCAGAACCAAAACCCTTGGCAGCGACTTGTGGGGACTGATAAGACGTCCATCCAGGCGCTCCAGCCCATTCGACACCTCTGGTGGGCGACCTCTTATCAGCAACACCGCACTTGAGCACGCAGAATCCTACAGTCACCTTATCTCGCCGAGACCAGTGAGCCTGGGGGTGTAACTTGATGTTTAGGAGCATGTGCTTTCCCTGCTGTTGCCGCAGGATGCATGTTTCTTGCATGGCAAGTAACAAGGAATAATAACGAGGTGGTGGTGACACGAGCAGGAGGACGTTGCATACAAATATCTGCCGACGTCACCTTCCCAGAGTCCCGTGAAACAAGTTGTCTCGGGCCAGCGACCGATCATTCAGATAATTCCCGACAATCATTTGGTGATATCATCACCCCTTTCCTATTAACCCCAAACTCTGTTTCTTTCCACCTCATCATCGTACGCCCCATCCTACCAACGCATTTGAGCCTCAACCATGGCCGAAGCTTCCGAAATAGTACCTGTGACGGAATGGCCCGACTGGGCCACCAACCCCGACGGCGGTGATCCGCTCACGCAGGACCTCAACGCCCCTTACGACAAGGGCGATCTCTGTTGGCTGCTTGTGTGCACTATCCTCTGCTGGCAGATCACACCTGCCATTGGCTTCCTATATGCCGGCATGCACAGGCGAAAGGCTGCCCTTACCATGGTGCTGCAGTCACTCTTTTGCGCCTGCGCCTGCGGTATCCAATACTGGATTTACGGATACTCTCTCTACCAGTCCCGAACCACGAACCCAATCCTGGGCGACTTGAGCCTGGCTGCTTTCAAGAATGTTTTGGCACAACCTTCGTTGGCCAATAGCGATATTCCGGATATCCTCTATGCGGCCTTTGGCTTCACTTTTGTCAGCTGCACCGCCATGATTCTGGCTGGAGCCATGCTTGAGAGAGGAAGATTGGCACCCAGCATGTTGTTCTTGCTTTGCTGGACCACATTTGTCTACTACTTGTAAGTTTCTTTGGTTTGTGGTATCATGTTGATGCTGACGATACTTAGCTTGGCTTACTGGGAATGGAACCCCTCTGGATGGCTCTACAACCTCGGCCTTTACGACTTTGCTGGTTCCGGTCCGGTACACATTGCTAGCGGCTTTGGTGCATTGGCTTGGTCTATGATGCTTGGACCCAGGCTTCACGAGGAGAACCAAACCGCTAGTGAGCGCAAGTCGAAGCTCGCCCACTACAAGCCTCACAGCCCTCTTCTCATGTGTATCGGTACAGTATTTATCTGGTTCGGATGGTTTGCCTTCAACGGCGCCTCTACCGGCAACCTCAGCCTCCGGTCCATCTATGTCGTTGTCAATACGAACTTGGCTGCTTGCGGTGGTGGTATTACATGGGTCTTGTTGGATTACGTCTACAAGAAGAAGTTCAGTCTCGTCGGGTTCTGCTCTGGTATTATTGCTGGCTTGGTTGGTATCACACCCGCTGCTGGTTACGGTATGTCTTTTCCTTGACCTTCGCTGGATGAGCCTCGTTTTGCTGACCTTAATTCCAGTGCCCGTCTACGTTGCCGTTCTTGTCGGCGCCGTCACGGCAGTTTGCTCTTTCTTCACTGTCAAGTACAAGTACCTCCTCTCAGTCGACGATGGGCTTGACATCTTTGCGATCCACGGTGTCGGTGGTTATGTTGGTGACATCCTTACCGGGTTCTTCGCTGCCCAGTTCGTCCCCGCTCTTGACGGTGTTTCTGGAGCTTCTTATGAGGGTGGTTGGTGGAACAGGAACTTCCGTCAGATGGGTCTTCAGCTTGCCGGTGCCACGACTTGTGCGGCCTGGTCGTTCTTTGTCTCTTGTATCCTATTGTTTATCATCAACAGGATCCCCGGCATGCACATCCGCGAAAGCGAGGAGCACGAGATTAAAGGCCTCGACCTCAAGTACCTGGAAGAAGTCGACTATGAGGATGCCATTCTACGCGGTTGCATGATTTCTGAGGGGCCATCAAGACAGAGCAGGTCGCCACAGAAAGAGCCAGGCACCTCATCGGGCGAGATTGAGAAGACTGACTGAGTGGTATATATCCTGAACTAACGGACGGCGTTTTTGTGTTTTTTTTTTTTTTTTTTTTGGCTATTCAGACTCTTAAGATTAGAGCATAGATATGCGAGCGACCTTGTGTTGGAGTTTTAATTGGCAATTATTGCTGTTGCTTCCAAATAATTTCACATTTGATCCTTCTTGCTTGGCCGCCATGTTTTTTTGCCATTATTCCCATTAGCTGGGTAGATATCTCACGATGACCGACCCCTCATTCTCCAACTTACTCTCCAACTCACGACCCCCCATTTCGCACCCCTCAGTTTCGGCACTTGACCGTCAGCAATATCTGGTGCATGAAGTCGCCTCCACTAATCCAGGTGGTCGGGACCGTCAGTGCGCCTCGAGGATTTGTTGGTGGATCGCGTGACAGATCCGACGTCGTGGTGCATTGTAACTATTGATTATTGAATGTCGTCTAGATCGACTGCAATCATTTTTAGTGCTCGGGATCCAGATCTATTATCCAGCGGGATTTGGCCACCGTTACACCTGTACATCCATCGCCATTGCTGAGGACATGTGGCGATCGCTACATGTAGGCAGGTCGGTTTACGTTTGTGGTGTTCATTGTCAACCTGGGCAAGTGAGCGTCTCTTTACGACGTTTGGTAGGGTACTCTAAGGTTGGAGAAAGAAGAAAGAAATTTATAGGAATACGGTACGCAATCTCCAACCCACCCTGGGTAGGTACCGTCCTACCTTGTTCCCCAATGCTCGTGCGCGTGTTGATGAGTATGTATGCTTGGACCCTGCCGAGATTCTTGACCGCTTCGTTTATCTACAGCAAGTCACTGTTGAGCCACGGCGTGGAGGGTACGAGCTAGGGAGAGGGCAAACCTGGAAGCTAATTAGTGTAGAGGGTTGCCCAGCAGTGCCAGTGACAATGCCAAATTAAAAAAAACCATGACGAAGATGTAGAATCCAGCCAGTAGCTTCGATTTCACATTTTCCTTCCTTTCAAAGCGTGAGGAAAAGGTAACGAACGGTCTTGCTACAGTAGTTATCCTTGTTCTGTTCCCTAAGTACCCTGGGAGAATTCCATCTTTTCCTTTAAACTTATGGTAAGTTTTCAATCACGACGGGCGAAATCGGCCATGTTCAAGTGGACACCCACAATATGTGTTTCACCCACAATGTGTTCCATAACCATTGAAGAATGTCGGCTGGTAGGGGGCAGGAACCTGTAACTCGTTTTTTTTTTCCAAAATTATTTACAGGGATACAAAATAAGTTTTGACGCAAGGCGAACCGTGGTACGTACATACGCATGGACAGGCATGGATGAAGAACAAAATGCACAACGGAACAAGATATCCGAGCGACGACTCACGACACGAGCGACGCGACCGCTTCTTTTTTCTCGAACCATGCCATGCCATGCCATGCCATGGAAAATTGGTTGGAACAACCCCCAATGTTATACGCCATTAGTGTTTAGCTACATGGCATGGTTTTGCGCATGGCCACCAGCTAGCCATGCATGGATTTGGAGTAAAATTAGCAGGGGTGGATTACCCCAGCTTTTTTTTGGAGGGAAAAGGAAACTAGATCTAGATTTGGTATGGGGACAAGTAGACTCGGATTCTCCGACCCGTGTTTTTATTTTATTTATTTGGTTCATGAAGGAAACTGAAACAAGCCAAAAACGAGACATTGCATCCATCCATCTTGGTTTGGGTGAAGTCGTAAATCCTAGAAAGACTGGGAAAGGGAAGGGGAAGTGAAGCAAGAAAAGTATTCCGCACTACGTGCATAGAATGGTTGAAGCAAAAGGCAAAGGGAAGGGCAAGAAGGTTGCTAAAACCAAAACAAAAATGAATAAATAAATAAAAGTAAAAAGGAAACGATGTTACGATATTGCTGCTTGGGTCTGGGCGGGAGTAGCGTGTACCATTGAACGTACCGAGCGAGCGTCTTTTCTGGTTTAGTGTAACCTGGGGTCACGGATGGGACAAGCAAATCATGCAGGTATTAAGCCCAACGGGGGGCCAACGAACAAGGATATAAAAGTTGGGGAAGGATGATTTATAGCCGTGTGGTGAGGTAGCATTTTCCCATTTTCTTGTGGATCTTTTTTTTTTTGTTTTCCTTTTTCTCCAAAACTTTCTTCTTCTTCTTCCCTTATTTACCTCCTTTCCTTGCTTGTTGAACGTTTTGTTTCAGCCCTGGCTAGGTAATTTTGGAAGGGAAAGAAAAGACAACAAAATCATGAGTGTAGTAGCTGGCGATCAAGAAGCAGGAGCTGCTGCTGCTCCTGCTGGGGCAAGACATCTTGTGCACAGGTAATGAGCCCGCCCCCATCCATCCTTCCATTTCCTGTCTTGCTCCTCAATTTCCATAACCCCAATCCGCATCATGATACAAATTCTGACTTTGGTCCGCTCTCCCCTTCGGACAGTCATGCAAAAGAGCTCGATATCCCAGGAACGGTCGATTTGACTCCCAAAGAAGGCGACGACACCGGTTACGGCCAGGCCCTCTACCCCGTCCCCGCCGAGGACCCAAACGACCCGCTGCAATGGTCCAACACGCGCAAGACGCTGATCCTGGTTGTCTGCTCTCTGTATTCGTTTCTGAGTAATTCTGCGCTGCTGGGTCCATCGGTGTACATCGGGATATACGCCCAAGAGTTTAATGTTTCGTTCACCGAGGCGAGCAATCTGATTAGCTATGCCAATTTGGCTTTTGGTTTTGGTGAGTTTCTTTCCAAAAGATATGGCAGTGGGACTCAATCTGAGCGTGACGCTTACAACAAACGATGACAGGGAGCTTGTTGTTGGTGCCTTCCTATCACAAGTTTGGAAGACGGCCGGTTATGTTGGGCAGTTTGGTGCTGGTGAGTTTTCTGACGATCATGATGCTGGAGATTTACCGAGAAAACAGGAGGAGAGCGCTAACAATCAATTTTGACAGTACTGTGCAGGACTGCTTGCATGTGCCCTTGTCAAGGGTTATGAAGGATTAATGATCGCAAGAGTGGTGCATTGCTTCGCTGCGTCAGTCTGCGAAGCCCTGCCGGTGCAGCTGGTCAACGACATCTTCTTCCTGCACGAGCGCGGAAAGAGATTGGGATACTATACTCGTATGTGTCCCCCCGGGTCACTTTTTCAGAATCAGTCGCTGACATGTCACAGTCTGCCTGTGCTTCGGTTCCACCGGCCCCCTTTATGCAGGCTACATGCTCGCTGGTGGATACTCCTGGCGTCTCTTCTTCTGGGTCGAGTTTGCATTCGGGCTTGGTCTTCTCATCATGGCTTTCTTTGTCGTCGAGGAGACCCTGTACAAGCGCAAATCCCCATCCGAGTCGATTCGGGAGAGCTCTGATTCGCAAAATGGCGACGAAAAGGTTTCCGAGGCCGTCATTGAGGCACGGGCATCCGCTGATACCGCCATCATCCCGCCTCGCAAGACCTTCCTGCAGACGTTGAAGTTCTGGGGCACCTACGACAAGGACTCAGAGTTCTTCATGATGATTGCCAGGTCATTCACTTACTTCTTGGTTCCTCACGTCTTTTGGGTTATCACCACCTACGGTTTGTTTCCCACAACCCCCTTTTCTTTCCTCCTTCCATCCGCTCACTGGCAATCTAACGAATTTTTGCAGGTATTTACATCGGCCTCGGTGCTCTCACGTTCAACTACATCTTCCCAATCAAGATTACTGCCCCGCCTTACAATTGGTCTCAGCTCGACTCGGGCCTCATTGCCGTTGCTTCGTTCCTCGGATACCTCTTCGCCATCCCCTTCACCTCGTCTTCGGATCGGCTTGCGGCCCGGCTGACGAAAAAGAACAACAACATCCGCGAAGCCGAGATGCGTCTGGGCGTCATGCTCCCCGTGATGCTGCTGGCCCCTGCCGGTCTCATCGTGTTTGGCTTCGCGGCCGAGCGTGACCTCCACTGGGTCGCTTATTTCGCCGGGGTCATCATGTGCAATTTCTCCGCCTACTTTTACTTTACTTTCACCCTGGCCTACGCCATCGACAGCTACACTGCCAACATCAGCGAGATGCTGATTGCCATGAACCTGGGGAAACAGGCTATTTCGTTTGGAATGGGGCTGGACTTGTTGGATTGGGTGATGGAACACGGGTATGCCGTCATGATTGCTGGTGTTTTTGGCTGCATCTTGCTGGTGAATAATCTGGCTCTCGGCATCTTTATGGTTTGGGGCAAGAGGATCAGGAGGTTCATGGCTACGACGTGGCTGGCGAGGGTCCATCGGGCGAGCGTGAAGGAGGTAGCGACACATTAGCTGCTAGGCTGTGGCCTGCGTGACTCTGTGAGTGTGTGTGGAATGAAGCTCATTAATCGTTTTGGAATATTGAAAACCAAAAAAAATAGTCTATATCCTAAGCACCGTTATACCTAAACCTACATCTACCTGTATCCAACCATCTCTATTACGCGGATTAATATCAAGTGTGGCGTTCACGTTGTCAGACTCTGGCACACAGTGAAACTTTTACCAATGAAACCCCATATCTGCCTCAATCCCGAATTACATCCTCGAACAAAAGATCTCTGAACTTTGGAAGCGGAGACCGGGTCCAGTAGCCTCCAGTCCAGCGAGAAGAGGACCACTGCTGGGCCCAATCCTCAGCCGTAAGCCCGTCCCTTTTGACTTCCTGAATCATGCCGTTCAGCTCGGTCCGCGTCCACATCGGCCCGGGGTCAAAGTTGCTCCGCACGCGTACACCATACGTCGATGTGCCGTCAACCATATCTGCGAGTACTTGCGGGAAGTTCTTGCACTGGTAAGCACGGATGCGCTCGCCGTTCCAGACGTTGATGAAGTCATGCGGTTGCAGGTGGTTGGCCGTGTCCGCGGCCATGAAGTGCTCCTCGGCAACAATCTGCCAGGCGGCGTCCCGGTGGACGTATTTGGCAAAGATCTCACTCGACTGCTCCGGGGCCGGATCGCCGTCAATCGTGAGAGTAAAAACGCCCCGCGGCATTCCGGCATCGCACAGCACCGAGGCTTCGGACAGCCATTCGGCAATGAGCGCGGTGATCTGGTCGGCCATAATCTCTCCGTTCTCCCCCATCGGCGCCCACCAGCCGGCCCGCTCCTCCACGACCGCGGGCAAGTCGTCACGCCAGCTTCGGAATATGCCGCCTCTAAACCAGTCCTTGGCATCCAAGAGGATGTTTCTCCAGAGGTTGACCCGCCTGTCTATGCGGAGCTTGGGGTTCTCCTGGCAGAATGGGATCAGTCCGAGCGCATGACACTCGGGATAGGGGACAGAGCTGGCGTCTTCGAGCACGACGACATTTCGAATCCATAGTCTCTTTTCGGGAGAAAGCGAGTTGAGGAACCGAATGGCGACCGAGGCGGCCGAGAAGCGGAGCTTGGCTCTTGCTCGTCGCCAGATTGAGCCGTGTTCTGTCGGGCTGGCTGAGCCGTCATCTGCATGAGGAATGGGGATCTTTTCCAGCGCCATCATCCGCGTCACCTGGTTTATTTCAAGCTGGCTCAGTTCGGATTTTGTGGGAATGGCCCACGGCCTGTCTTGGAATTGTAGCAGAGCAGACAGGTTTGGGTTGTCGGCCCAGCAGTACAACTCTTTGAGGGCACGGCAGGTCTCGTGGGTGATGGTCTCGTCGTTGCTGAATAACAGGGTGGCATTCTTTTGTGCTTCCCGATACACCGAGGGAATCTGACCGAGACAGGGGCATACATCTCGCATGACACCCGTGCCATCGATGTCACGGTGCTGGCCATCCAGGTCCCACAAAGGCCACACCGAACATAATGGCGGAGTCCGAGCTTTTTCTAGCACTTTGGGACTACAGACAGGTCGTGGTTGAGATCTTTGCCTGTTAATCTCGACAACAATCATGTAAAGTATCTCTCGTTGGTCCTCGGACATCCTGAGGAGGAGGTTTTGGAATCTGCCGGCGGCCAATCGCAGCTCGTCGTCATAGGCAGTTGAAAAGTACAGCGTGTTGAAACGGAAGGGGAGGCTGTGCATCTCCGCGGCTATCTGTCGACAGGTGTACATGAGATTGAGGTCGATCGCTGCCTGCGTCGACCTGTCCTTGAAGGTGGCCGACGCAAAGTTGAAAATGTAACCACCGTCATCGCCGCCAGTCAGATAGTCCTCATATATTTGATTTCTGATCTCGCGAGGGAGATTCAAGAGATGAGAGTTGGCCATTGGATGATTTATCCTCGAGTTGAATCCTGGTCGGACGGGAAGAGGAGGGGAAGGGGAAGGGAGGGGTACATTTTAGGGGTCCGAGGTGGGGAAACAAACCTGCTAAATCTCAAATGCACCTCCGGGGCTGCCTGGCAGTGCTTGGCAGCTGGGAATTAATGCTCCATCACGGCGCGCAGGTAACGCCAATCGGACAACATGGATACCAGCAAAAAGAAATATGAATTGACAATCTACACGAGCTAGACTAGTCTCTTGTTGCGGGGAGCGGAGGGGGGAGACACATGGCCCGGTAGCCCGGCCAGCTGAGTCTGCCTTCCTCCGCTCGTCACCACACCCACCAATCCCCAAGAATCCCCAACGGCTATCAACACGTGGACAACAACAACAACAACAACAACAACAACAACCAACCCAACATCCACTCTTCAACCCCTCCACCTCGACACCAACACCAACACCAATACCAACAACAACGACCTCACCCTTACTCTCACACTCACACTCGCACTCGCGCTCGCGCTCACGCTCACGCTCACCAGCCTTGGCCATCACCAGGGGCTTCCCGCCCCTTCTTAGTCAATCACGTCCGTTGTCACCAACGACCTTGCCCTGGGCAGCCAACCGATTCGAGTTGCCAGCCTCCAAGTCCTCCTCGCTGCTGGTGCTGCCACCGCCGGTCATGTACTCGCCAAAAACGCGCTCCTCAATATCCAGATCCTTCCATGAAGTCTTGCCGCTGCTCTTCTTGGCCTGGTGCCTAAAGTAAACCCTCTTGCCCCACTTCCACGCTTCAACACCAGCAAAGAACAAGACAGCATTGACAAAGACGATGCCCCACTCCCAGCTGATTCCGACGTGCTTGAACACCTTGTCGTTGATGACGGGGATGTAGACCACAGGGAAAAGAGTGACGAAGCCGCCGACGATGGCCCAGAAAAGAAACTTGTTGCGCCAGACATCGTAGAACCATTGGGTAAAGATCTTTTTGCTGCCGGGAGTCATGGCGAAGAAGCTGCGGCGCTGATCAATGAGCTCCCAGGCAAGGAAGAGGGCGAACCAGGTGAGGCACGCAAAAGTAGTAGCGCGGGCCTTGAATACCGTCTCGCAGCGTTCCGAGTAGTTCTCGTTGCAGCCAATGCCAAGATCACCGTTGCCCCAAGCGTAGACCCTAAGCACGAACGAAGCGAGGCACAGAGCGGCCACCCAGATGCCGTAGACCAACATGTCGATGATGAACTCGAGCGTGAAAATACCAGTCTTTAGAGATTGCGGAGGGCGGCGCATGATATCCGGAACGGCGCGCTCGAAACCGAGACCCATGTCGGGCAGACCCGAGGTGATCATGATAATCCAGACGATTTCGACAGGAGCGAGCGGGAAGACGGAAAGGCCAGACTCATCCTTGAATGCCAGACCGATGAGCAGGGTGCAAGCCTGGGCAATGTTTTCAGCCAGCACGTGGAGGACGAATTTCTGGATGTTATCAAAGATGCGGCGGCCTTCTTCGATGGCAGCGACGATGGAGGCGAAGTTGTCATCCATAAGCACAATATCCGACGCATCCTTGGCCACGTCAGATCCGGCTTGACCCATGGCGATACCAACATCGGCGCGTTTTAGAGAGGGGGAATCGTTGACACCGTCACCAGTCTACACCAAGTTAGTCTTTAGGTTGTCTCTAGGGGCATGGGGGGAATCAGTTATTTCTTACCATGGCACAGAACTTGCCGCGACGATGAAGGGCATCAATCATGCGGACCTTTGTGTTGGGCGCGCAACGAGCAATAACCAGAGGCAAAACGGGGAGCTGATCAATTTCATCGTCGCTCAGAGCATCAAACTGGGTAGCAGTCATGACCATGGCACGGGCAATATCTGCGCTGACCCTGCTCATGTTCTTGGGAAGAATGTTGACCTCGATTGCGATGGCCTTGGCGGTCTCGGGGTGATCTCCAGTCAGCATGTGAACGGCGATACCGGCCTGGTGGCATTCGCGAACGGCAGTGGCGGACTCGGGGCGAGGAGGATCATAGAGCCCAATCAAGCCGCGGAATGTAAGCTCATTTTCGACGAGGCCACGTTCGGTATCCTCGCTGGGCTCCACGCTGCCGTCGAGCTTTCGGCTGGCGAGAGCCAGGACGCGAAGACCGAGCCCGGCAAAGGTTTCCATGTTGGTCAGAATGGTCTGGCGGAACTCGTCAGTCATGGCGATTTCAGCGTCAGAATCAGCATTGCAGTAACGAGTGCAAACACCAATGACCCGCTCAACGGCACCCTTGGTAAAGGCAAAGTGCTCTCCGGTGGTCGCGTGCTTCATGATGACACTCATCCGCTTGACATCGCTGTCAAAGGGGAACTCTGCAACCTCGATCCACTCCGCACCGTCACCACCGACAACGTCCAGTCTATTTCTTCCAAAACGACTGGCAAACACCTGGATGGCAATCTCGGTAGGGTCTCCGCGGGCGTGCCACTCTTCGTCCTTGCAGAACACGGTGGCCAGGTTGGCCAGAGATGCAACAGACAGGAAACTCTGAAGACCAGAGCTGCTGTTGGCGAGGAGCTGCTGCGGCGCAGTGACAGCACCCTTGCCGTTGTCACTACCACCCTCGAGGGCCTTCTCGGATGATTGAGGATGGTAGTTGATCTGATGGGGCATCCGGGAGCTGAAGAGAATATCGCCCTTGGTGGGATTCAGGGGCTCGCTCGAGATGTCGACCGTGTAGGTACCGAGACCGGGAATCCACGCGCCACGGGCGACCATCTTACCCTGAGTAAGAGTTCCGGTCTTGTCACTGCAAATGTCGGTGACGGCTCCGAGAGCTTCGAGCGACTTGAGGTTGCGGACAACGACGTTGCGCTCGACCATGCGCTTGGTGCCGGCGGCCATTGTGATGGTCAAGACGACAATCAAAGAGGCAGGAATCATGGAAAGACCTGTGGCAACTGCGTAAATGATAATCTCCTTTTGGTTCTTGAACCCGTTTGCGCCGAGCACAATGATGGCGCAAACAACAGCAATACCAAAGAGAAGCATGGCAAGCTTGCTGAGCTTCCGCTGCAGCGGGGTGCCGACATTGACACCCAAGAAGCGGCCGATGGCATCTCCGAGAGTGAGGGTGTAGGCTTCGAGATAACGATGGGGGCCGGCCTTCCCGTTGGGCTTTCGCTTGACGGGGCGGACCTTGGAGTCCTTCTTATTCAAAGCCGAGGCGATGGCGCCGATTTCAGTAAAAGTTCCGGTTGCAAAAACGATGCCCTTGGCACGTCCCTTGGTGACGTTGGAGCTGCTGTAGGCGACATTGAGACGGTCTCCGGGGCCCGTGACATCGTCAAATACGTCGGTCTCGCGCTTGCGAACAGGGAGGGATTCGCCCGTGAGCAATGCCTCGTCCGTCTCGAAATTCTTGGCCTCTATGATTCTTTTGTGGCAAGTCAGCAAAGTTTACACGGTGGTCCGTGCGGGTTAGGGGGCGTTTGTTTTGTTTTCATACCTGATATCAGCCGGAAGGGTGTCACCCATTTTGACCTCGACCAAGTCGCCAGGGACAATCTCTCCGGACGGCACAACAATGGCCTCGCTACCACGAATCACCGTAGCAGTCGGGGAGCTGAGCGAGCGAAGGGAGTCCATGGTCTTCTCGGCCGAGTACTCCTGGAAGAAACCGACAACAACATTGAGCAGAATAACGGCAGCGACGACACCGCCCTCAATCCACGATTTGATGGCAAAACTGACAACCATGGCCAAGATGAGTACCATGGTCATGGCATTGGCGACCTGGGCAATGATGATCTTGATGGGCTGGACGCCGTCATCTTCACCAAGCTCATTCTTGCCAAACTCGTCGAGACGTCTCTTTGCCTCGTCGGCGGTCAGACCAGAGAGGATGTCGGCTTGCAGCTCCTCGGCGACCTGTTTATGGGTCAAGGCATGGGCGGGACGAGACATGGGCTTGTTGGACTGTCCGGAGACATGGCTGACGACGGCCTTGTCGGGCTCGTGGTTGTTCTTGGTCATGGTGGCAAACGTTGATGCCGATTTGAAGTGTGTTTGTTGTCCGGATGGGTGCTTTTGGATAAAAACTGGTGGCTTCCAAAAAAAGGATCAAAAAAACAAAAATTGTCGGAACCGTTAGGGAGAGAGGGTCGTCATGACGTGATATAAGTTTTGGCGTTTGGACGAACCGGGATCCTTCTGAACTTCTTCACCGAAAGTTTCCCTCGTCGGGGGCTCCTAGCGCGCCTCCCAAGACTCTCGTCGGGATGGATGCATCAGTGATGGCCACTGATGTCCAACACGTCCCCACCACTGGGGTTGGTTTTGTCCATTGATGGAAGGTCAAATCCCGATGTGCGTCCCTTGGCATCTCGGCATTCACTTGGCGGTTGTGCCAGAGGCTCCATGGCACGGTTGCCGTGTGCCGAGCCTCAAGTTCTTGTGGTTTTGGTGTTTTGTTATCTTGCTGTCCATGTCCTCTACCGCACCGTGTATCGTTCAACAGGAAACGTGCATGTGTCAATTGGCCACGGGATTGGTTGCTTCTTTGTCGAGACAGTGGTGCGGGGTCTGATCACTGTCGTCATACCCATCCTTTGGGGGGTGACAAGGGGCGGGAGGCGCTTCTTGGGTCCGGGCGTTGAGAATCCAGATTCCCTACGGCAATTCATAAGTTCATTTGCACACAAACAAAAATTTTATCAATGGTCTAAATGAAAATTGTCGAGAGCCATGTCAGCCAAGGGATTTAGCGTAGTATTATAAGCCAAGACTGGAATGAGCAATAGACTCAAGACATTGGCTCTCGCCCAAAGCCTCCCCCACGTGTACACTATTCTTCTCAAAACTTGGACTCGGTGCCAAGAGAGAGGCCAAGATTTGATAAGCTCCGGAGTCATCCGCTAGTATCACCAAGTGGATCAGTGAGCCCGTGTTGAGCCGGGAATCCTTGTTATCAAGCCTTCTTGGACCTTCCTGCCACATGCAGGCACACCTGAGTTCTGTGGGGTTTCCGGAATAAAAATCTGGGGTCCAACACAGCGCCCCCGACATTGTATCAAGGCACGTGTCAGATTGCCCATTCTCATGGGGATCGTCTGTTTGTCGCGGATTCCATGCCGGGAGGCTGGGATCCATTTCAACTCTTGGATGGTTCCTCTCACGGCAAGTGGTCTCGCGACCCTGTCCATCACTGGGCCCATGTTACATTCGCCTAGACTTTCCTGGCTGCCGTCAGGATGGGAATCCTAGAAATGTGACCGGGAAAATCTATTTCCTCTCTCAGTTTGTTTTCCCATGCACACATTGTGTCAAACGAGACTAACCTAGAGACAATCATCATCAAAAAGTTTCAGTGACCCTTTCCAGTGTGAAGATGTTTTGAATGAGACAGTCAAGGCTGCTTGTTTCCTCGCAGTTTCAGACCTGAAGTTTTTGAATCCATCTTGAATACCACCGAGTTTACCCCGCAAGGACCAAAAGGGACGTAAACAAACAGGACTGAAGCCCAACCAGACTCGGAGGGCAATAATGCATCTGCAACAGCCCGTCGTGGCGGCCACTCGAATCCGTGTGTGCAGTTCGGCCGCCTCACTCGAAATAATTGGCTGTCCATTGCCCAAGGCATCAGCTTTCGTCCAACCTTTCTCCAACAGGCAAATGCCAACCAACAGGCAAAACCCAACCAACATGGTCACGATTCTGAACTCCAACCCCCGCTTTCAGAGGTTGAGGTTGACGTTCCCAATTCTTTATTCTTGTTATTATTCTCGTGCAAGGGACAAATTTAAATTTCATTTCGTCTTACTTGGCTTCTAGACACCGACGCTCCCGCGACTCTGAGCCGAATCCGACGGAATCAAAAATGCAATAATGCCCAACCGAGCCCGTTCCCGGGCCGCTGGTACCGGCAGCTCTCGCCGAGCACGACGACCCCAAGCGGCAGCATCGCAATGGCAGCTCCAAACCGACCTTGCGGGAACAATCCTGTGGTTGCCCCCCCAAACAGATCTGTCCTCTCATGCCAGCCTATTACTGGCGATTGACGAAGGGTGCTACAATCATCCTGTTGTCGTTCTTTCTTCTTGTCCCGACCAAAAGAAGGAGGTCAAGATCCTTATCGTACGTTCCGTGCGGTCTCCAACTGGTGTAACGATAAAAGCACTGACATTTACTTGATCCAGGTCACGTCCTTCCACGCAACCTCCCTCTCCAAGAAGTATCCACACAATCCTGCCCTTCGAAAACTCTACCTGCCGATACATCCTGCTCCTCTGCATCCAGATCTGAACGGGATCGTCCTGCACTTGGAATCCAGCAGAGAATTGCTGCGAAAGTCCTATGTCAACTTGGGCAAGATATGGAGTGTGCCCCTGAAAGTGTTGGGAGGATATCCATACGGATCCAGCGACCCGAGGCGCAAAAGATTCAAGCTGACGCACGAGTCGATGAAAGTCTTGATGGGAATGATTGGTGCGAATGGGACTAGGGCGGTTCAGAAACTTGGAGGCCCTGCCGAACTTGAGTCGGAAGACGAAGAGGAAGATGCCGTGTCAGTTTCGAGCCGTGTTGGACAGGTTGGAGGTACTGGGAAATTGTCTGACACGATCATCCCGGCTACAAGATCTCGGGACCAGCTGGAAGCTTCACGGCCGCTTGTGCCTGCATTCAGACCGACAGAAAGATTCTCCTATGAGTCCTATCGTCCGGCAGCCACCGCAAATTCTTTATCACCATCTGCTCGTCCACTTCTTGCTTGGCCACGAGAGACCACGAGTTACAGAACAGTGTCGCCACAACCTCTCCAACGGATTTCACATCAGCAACAGCAACAGTTCAACCAGACATTGGCTTATCCTCCCGCAAATCCTGCGCACTCGGGCAGTGTGAGGGTACCAGGTGCCTATCCAGCCATGAGTAGTGGCCCTCCATCAAGGACTCGCAGAAATGGATATTACTACCCTTCTCCTGAAACCCGTCCTCCAGTTGAAGAATCGAGGTGGTCAGATATACGATCGCTGCTACTCTCGGTGTTTCTGTTTGTTGGATTTTGGGCTCTCGTTGTTTGGTTTCTTGTATGGACTGGGCAGTGGGTCTTTTCACATGGGAAGGAATGGGGGAGAGAATTACTTTCTGTTTTGGGTTGGAGTTGGGATCATGTCAGAGGGTTTTTTGTGTGGATAGTACAAGTGATGTTTGAGGCTGGGTTAAAGGTGTGGCATTGGCTGACCGGAGTTGAATGAATCTGACCGGTGCTAGTATTTACTACGGATTTTGGAAGACTGCTTGTGCCATGGTAGACTCTAGATAACCTCTATTTTGCAATCGGAATTCTCCCAAAGCTCCCTTAGCTTATTTGATAAGCATGCCAAAAAACTAATAATCTCGGTCAAGCATCCGACGCACCGTGACGTCTCTTGTAACCAATCATTAAAGCGGATTTCATTTATTTTTTATTTTTATAAAAAAATAAAATAAAAAGTTCTCATAAGAATGTCTTATAATAAGATTTAATGACGCCAGGAAAATGAACTCGAGATTGTCGAGCTGAGCATGGGGATTTTGCGGGGGGTGATAATGATGACTAAGCCCGGCCTGTCTTGAACTCACATGAGCAACAGCACAGGCCAAGGCACACGGCTTATATTGACATCTGCCAGGCATTTTCATCTTAGCTCGTACGTCACCCTGGCAGCTGCCCCAGGCTTGTTGAACCTGACCTTCTCGGTTTCGTTCCCCCACATCAAAGGTTGATCATGCACGTAGCTTGCCCCAAGAAACACGTGGTGATCAGGCAGCCGGCGGAGAATGTAAGGCAGCCGTCCGCCAAATAAAACAACAACTTCATCGCCGGGCCGCGTGACGCGCGGTCCGATCCCGAAGCGCCCGCTTCTCGTGACGAAAACGCGGCGATTGAGCGAGAACATGCGGACACCTCCCAGGAAGTGAATGAAAGAATCGGTTCCTTCGTACGGAGTGGAGGCGGCAGGGCTGCCACTCTGCGCCGCTGCGTTCAAGTTGTTTCGACGCTGCTGAAGATGGGCTAGAAAACTGGCAATCTCATCTTGACACATCTGCATCATGGCATCCTCGATCTTCCCTTCCTGCGCCGCCTTGTCGGGGATCATGTTGCCCCACCGGCCGCGCAATAGGTTCCGGACGGCGGAACCTGCAACGAAGCCCAGCGGGCTGGCTGCTAGAGCGTTGCAAAAGGCAACCTCGAGTGGCTCGCCACTTATGTATGATGGACTCTCGGTCGCAAACATGGGAAATGGGAATAACTGCGTCCACAGCCCTTCAATTACAGCCACGGTGCGCTGGTCGTCGGAGAACCCGAATTCCATCACGTTGGAGACCTTGTCGACAACATCAACGTGGAAGCCGTCGAGCGACAGCACCTTGGGACGGACCGGTTCGCGGACCATGGGCATGTCGTGGAGCTCTGCAAAGTAACGGAAATGCCCGTTGCAAAATCCAGCGAGGAAACAGGCTCGCATGACAAAGCACGACGTGGGCTCGAACCACTTGGGTACCCAGGACGGGTACTCGTCCGTCGGAGAAGGGTCAACGTTGTGCTGGACGTGTCCCAAGACATCCAGCTTCCGAGGCTGTTTCCTGATTAGAAACCGTGTCATGTCGGTGTATACATCGACGGCGTCCTTCCGGTAATTCGGACGCAGCGCCCTGGGGGTTCCGAAATTGGGGTCTGGGCCGTGGCGTTGGGCAAAGTCGTTGATCTTGGAAATAGCTTTTCGCAACGCCCGTATTGTCAGCCCCGAATTGGCTGGCCCCTCGACTTGGGTCAACGCTAGCTCTGGCTGGAGACCTTCGTCACAAATGCCAAACATGGCGAACACCTTGTCTCGGATGTCGGTGGCCTGGAAGCCACGAGCGCTCTCCATCACGCCGAGGAGGTCGCCAAGTGACCCGGGAACATTGGAGGGCTTAACAGGTCGTCGGGGGTGGCGCTGCAAGTAGACGGTGTACCACAAGATGAGAGTCTTGTCAATGGCGACCTTGCCCCGCCACTCGTTAACCCAGGTGGCAGTTGACATGAGGTCCGGAAAAGAGATCTCGAGATCGTCCACCCGCACGACGGCCCACGGTGCGGCCACGACCTCCTGGATGCACCACGTGCGCGTCCAGTACGGCCGGTCGAACAGTTCACCAAGGTGGTGCATCGCCGTCGGGGGCAAGTCGCCAGACATGCTCTCCGTAAAGGCTTCGACGGCTTCTGGGTCCAGGCCGTCAAAGCCATTTCCGCCGCCGGCCTCGTTGAGCGACTCTATCACCTGGGAGAGACGGGAGGCGGCATCGAAGGCCTGCTCGACGCCAGGGGTCCGGGCACCGAGCCATACGATGACGCGCGTCGAGTGCTGGTACACGAGGCGCATGTACTCGACTTGGCGCGATCGCTCGTCGACATTGCTCTGGTCGATGCACACGGCATCAACCCAGAGACGCCGAAAGAGGTCTGGAAGCCGCAGCGCCCGCAGTGCGGCCTCGAGATTCGGCTTGATGGGCAAAGGGGTGTTACCGAGCCAGAGGTAATCGCTCGGTGGGTCGGTGCCCCATGTGTACGAGAGAGCTTCGTAAGGAGCGGTAGCTGAGACGTCCGCTGGTTCGAGCACTGCCCGGAGAGGTTCATGCTGGTCCACGGCAGGTTCGAGTCGCAGAATACGGGTATATGGGGGGCTGCGCCCGTGCTCCGGGAGCGGAGGAAGCGGCAGGTATTGATATTCCATCGCCGTCAAGTGAGGACATGGAGGACGTATCACCAAGGCGGGGCGCATGGTCGGGGGGGTTTTGACGCGAATGCGGGCAGCCCCCGCTCAACCGCTCCACAGCAAGCTGCTACAACCCAAGCAGACAAGCTCACCGAATACCCCTGCCACGCGCATCCTGTCATAACTACTATTTTCAAAAGGGATCAAATCTCTGCTGACACCAGCCTCGGGTCCTGGCCACACACAACACACGACCAGAGAACTGAATGAACAGTACGAACCAGTATTTTAGCCCCGTCAACACGTGAGCTTGGTCAACCTTGGCAGGTTATGGCCAAAGTGGATAATCAAGCCTCGAATGTGGTGCCAGCACTTGCCGAGCGAGCCACTTTCTACCTCTAATACAGATGCCAAAATTTTTGGAAATTTTACCTCGGAGTTCAACTGATCGAGCAAAGACTGATCAGGAGTCAGGACTTAGCCTGGGTGAGGAATATCATCTGGGCTTTGCTGTGGGCGCAGGTGCTGGATTCGTCTCAGATATCCCTCAAGTTCTACGTACTCGTAGAGCAGTCCTAGCTAGGCAAGTGATTGTGAGCTATTGGGTGCAAGAGAAACGTATGTATGTACGTTGTGTTTCCGGTAGGGGGAAACGTCCACGCGGAGGGTGCCGGTGAAGTACTCCTTATCTGTCTCCTAACATGTATCTGACTGACGCCCTTGGTCTTACCTTTAAAGCTCTGCCAATTCAATGTTGTCTCAATAACAACCGCGATAGTCTTCACTGCCCAGGAACAGTTAACTGATGGCTGAGGCATCTCTCCTTTGTCCCACTTCTTCTGGATTTTTCTTCCTCATATTAGGACAGTGATAGCTTAACGCATCCGAGCACGGACCAGGGGAGGGGGAAGGTGGGGAGGGGGGGAGGGGACGCAGGGAATCTTTGTATCAGGAGGCGCCGGCGCGCTACTTGCTACTGCAAAACATAAATGAAACGTTACTCAGTGGGTCCCGCACTTTTGTTGCGCTCACGCGCGCGCGCGCTGTACATCAAAACCAGTCATTCTTGCGAATAAGTTGGTAGACATACATATTCAAGGCCAATTTTTTTCATAACTGCATAACTGTCTGGAGATAAAATACCTTATTTCCACTTTTATAAAGAAAAGCACCCCATTTTCTATCAAGAGTCATGATTGTTTTTTTTTTTTTTTTTTTTTTTTTTTTACGTATCCTTTGAAAAAAGTTTCAAAGGGCCTGCCAAAGAAGAAAACAAATGGGCATGGTTATTTACTATATTGTTTGAAAAGGTTTCAGAGGCTTGCTGAAAAAAAGAAATGGTATTCCATCTTTCTGAGAATTTTGGAAACTCTTAAGCCTTCAACAAAAGAAAAAAGAAGAAAAAAGAAGAAAAAATGAGATGACAGAGATGGTGAAGATGGATGTTTGAAATGCCGAGGTTTTTTTTTGTTGGCTCCTCCTCACTCTGAGGGGCAGAAGGATGCCGAAGATGGTATCATCCTGGCGGCACAGGTATCGCGAGACTTCAGTCATTAGGTAGATGCCCAGAGGACTTGGTCGAGTCTGAGGTACCATTACTGAATGACTTGGGCCGAGGTGTTGAGATCTAACCTATGGAAATCTTGATGGAGTGCAAATGTTTGAGGTGTTTTTGTGTGTCAGTTACTGACAAACTATGGTCACCGGGCTTCTAGCATGCAGAGTCTCCTCCGCCATGGTGGTAGCAGCCTTGCGGGTACCTAGACCGCGGTTCACCCTTACCCAAATAGTCAATAGTCGCGAGAGCTGGTAGTCCTCATCGAATGCCTCGGTCCAATCCTCAGGAAAGGCGCCGGTTAAATATGCCCAGCTTTAAGACTCGAAACCGGTGTCAGGTAGGGGTGATAATTTGGCAGTTTTATATGCAGCCAAGTGCGGTGATGTTACCCTAGCTCCAAACGGCCAAGGCCCGATCTGGGGATGCTCCACTCCTTCCGATGACAATGCGGGGAATGCCTGTCTGCCGCATTGGATGGTACCCACCTTAACAGCTGCCGTGGACGAAGGGGAGACATATGCCACGAATCGCGACGCAGATATCGAAGTGGGTGTAGATGTCCAGGACTCCTCAATGCCAAACATAACTGTTTGCATGGTGTAAACATGCTGTACATACCTCGGCTCTGATCATATTGAGAAGGAGGGCAGCAAACCCCCCTTCTCGCGCCAGGTAAGTGGTGGACTTCAGCTCTTGTCATCAAACCTAGAACTGAAACTAGTAAAAACTGGTTAGTGTTGCGAGACCACTGGCATCGACAGTAAGTCCGAAGGGGGGTCAGCAACATGAAGATGATAACCGTGAAGTAAGGACGACATATTGTCTATAAGAAAGCGATGAGTTTCCGTCTTCATCAACCTTTCTAATCTCCAGACTCGAGCACTCAGTCCTCAGATCCCTCTCAGCCACAGCCTATCCAGCCCAGCTTCCGATCCTTTTATCACCTCGCAATCTTCGCCATGCAGTTCCTCACTACCATTCTTGCCCTTGCCGGCGTTGTTGCTGCTCTTCCCGTAGAGCAAAAGGAGTCTGTCGAGGCCCGCCAGTTGTTTGGCGGAAACACCAAGAACGAGCTGCAGCAGGGCGGAACTTGCCCGCCTGTCATCTTCATCTATGCTCGCGGCTCGACCGAGAGCGGTAACCTTGTACGTATCAGCAGATTTTTGCATCCTCAGTCTTGTCCAAAATCATAGAATCAGGCGCCTAATAGTTCGTGATAGGGAACCCTCGGGCCCTCGGTTGGTGACGCCTTGGAAGACCGTTTCGGTGCCAGCAATGTCTGGGTTCAGGGCGTTGGCGGCGCCTACACGGCCGACTTGCTCGACAATGTACTCCCCGATGGCACCACATCTGCGGCTATCACTGAGATGAAGAACCTCTTCATCTTGGCCAACACCAGATGCCCTTCGGCCAAGATTGTGGCTGGTGGTTACAGGTAAGCAATTTCAGTACCCATTGTTACCAAGGACCCATACTAACGAGTTTACTCTTTTTCTCATTTAGCCAAGGCGCAGCTCTGGCAGCCGCCTCGATCCGTGACAGCAGTGCCGCCATCCGGGAGCAGATCAAGGGAGTCGTCCTCTTTGGCTATACCAAGAACCTGCAGAACTTGGGCCGGATCCCCAACTATCCCCGGGAGCGCACCGAGGTGTACTGCGCCGTGGGAGACTTGGTCTGCACTGGCAGCTTGGTTGTCACTGCTGCTCACCTTACATATGGTGATGAGGCCCGCAATGAGGCACCCAAGTTCCTCATTGCGCGCATCAATGCGAGCTAAGTGAAGACATATGAGTGCTGGAACTTTTGGTTGTATACGTGAGCTTGGGGATTCGAGGGGCTAGGTGTGGCAGCATGGAGGGATCGTTACATAACCTGACAACAAATCTTGGGCGTGAGGTTCTTTCCAACTTGTTTTTGTACATACACTCATTGTGCAAAAGCTTCTCGGCTTACTTTTGGAGTAGGAAGATAGTTGAGGGGATTATGTCTTGGGATTTAACGACGGGATGGGTGAGACTATTGCAAAGGCTTTAGGCTATGATTGGGAATTGACTGCAAGTTTGCTTTTAAAATGATTAGTTTGACTTTGCATCTCTGGTTGGAGCAGATTGACTGAGTTTCATTGACGATCTGTTCCTCTTCCCTTGAGTAATGACTTTTAGATAGCTCCTACACGCCAGCAGTGTGACTAGTTTTCGTATATATAGTCTAGCTATCTGCGTAGGCAATTATTAGAGCTCTAATAATCTGTGCGTGCCTTATGCCGTTTTATTTTAGTTCGCTCAACTCAACGGCCGGGATGCTGGGGTGACTATGTTGGAAAAAGAGGAAATTCCCTAATCCTGCAAATGGGGGCGCAGGCAAAAGCCAGGGTATAAAGCCCTTACAAAGGGGCCTAGGCAGTAAAAGTAATAGATTTTGAACAATAGACACTACTTTTGACCATGTAGCTATTGAACGTATTTTCGGACACCTATGTAACCCCTATTTTGCAATCGGAAATGCTCCCAAAGCTCCGGTCCCGGTCTTGGCGGGGTTAATAAGCATGCCAAAACCCAGTAAATTTTTCGGTCAAGCATCCGACCACTTACGACAGTCACGTCTCTCTTCCGACCACATCATCAAAGCGGTTTTCAGATCATTTTTGAAATTTCCCATGAAAAGTCTCATAATATGATACAATGACGATAATAAAATGAACGCAAGATTGCTATTTCCGCGGCGCGCAGTTTGCCTGTTTCATCATGCCAGTGCAAAGTTCAGCACTATTGGCGCGCGACAAAAGTCTGTATCCAACGATGAGCTTGAATCCCTGGTTCTCGAAAGGTTCGGCCCTCCGAAGCCATCTGGAGTAGAAATGAAACTCTGGTCTCAATACGTCAAGAAATTGCAAGAAGGATTAAACACAAAGTCCCATCTCAAGGGCTGGGCTGAGGTCTCCGAGATGAGCAAGAAGGTCTTGTGTTCGCACTCACAATGGCAGGAAACTGACCTCAAAGATGTTGGTCGCAAGCCAGTTGCTGGGCAGAAGAATACCTTGAAGCGCGGGGAGGTCATCACGGTTGTTTCATGGAATCTTGACTGCGAGGAAGGATGGGATCCCGCGGTGCGCGCTTCCACCTGCATGAACCTCTTGCGACAAAGCGAATTCGGAACAATGCTCCTTGAGAACCGCGTCGTCATCATGCTTCAAAAAGTTGGTTCCGAGGCCTTTGGTGCTATCAAAAACGACCCCTGGGTCCAGGAGAATTTCGCAATCGCCGGAATCACATCTTCCTCCGAAAAACCAGCAGCCAATCATTCCCCAGAGTTCGCCGCTCGAGAACAGTTCCACAGAGAATCTGACAGCTACCTCACCTTGATGGCTATTCCGAGATCTCTCAAGATCGCAAAGTGCTTTCGCGTCTATCGCGGCAACCAAAGCTTGCAAGGCAAGGGAGTCGAGTACCTCGTGGTTGACCTCCCAGTGGCTTCGAAAGCAGAGCGGAACAAAACACAAGTGACGATCCGTCTTTGCACCTCTTTCTGCGACTTACCCTACATTGCGTCTCCGGACGGCTCAACGCATATCTTCAGGCGACATGTCGGCGACGTGACCAAGAGCTTTATGGAAGCCCCGGGCCACCAAACAGTTATCGGCGGGTTAGCCTCCGTTGACGTTGGCAGAGCTCCGGGGTTTGCACACGGCGATGCTGAAGACGGAGAGTTCGACCGAGATGGAAATCGAAAACAGGTCCTCAAAGTCGATAAGCCGTTTAGGCTGCACCACCCGGTGCACTACGATATTCATCTTCGGGGCAAGCCTACTGGTCCTAGCGCGACGACAATGGATGCATTCATCTTTGGCAAGTACGATATTACCATGGACCAGGGTAAAGACAGTGAGCGTGAGTTTAACATGCTCGGGGGAACCCCTCGCTATTGGGAGGAGGGCCAAGATAGTCCAGTTGTGGCGGACTGGTTCTTGACGCGACCTTTGAGGTCCAGCAGTATCTCAACCCGCATTTCGTGCAAAAGGGCTGCTTTGTTGCGACAACAGATGCTTTCGGCGTCCCAGGGTGGTGTGAACAACTATGGGCAGACTTTAACTGCACGGATTAACGAGAGGGAACCCAATCCTTGGAATCATGTACACAGTTATCCGGGGCATGTTTCGTTCTTTAGGGTACCGGTGGGGTGAATGATGGGCGGCATAGTTCCTTATCGCAACCATTTGGTAGTCATGTAACAGGAGAAATGGAATCAAAATGTACCAGATAGTTACCTACTATATTATGGTCGGTATATTGGATATCATGTTGTGTTTTTATTAAAGGGAAACTTCAATAAAATGTTCGAACTTCGAAGCTAACTTGTTCCACTGATCGACCACTGGGGGAAATTGACACCGCGCCGTGATGCTCTAGATTAAACAAAGGCGGATATGAATCGTAGTTGAACAAGCCCGACAACAAGCGGCTATGAGCCTCTGAACTCTAGATAATCGTGACACTCCTCTGTTGTCTCTTACCCTTCTTCTCTTCCCAGCTCCCATCATAATCGTTTGCCACACCGATCCTCTCATACACCTCTTTGCCTCCAAGCTCAGTTCTTCTCAGAACAAGCCAGTAGACCGCATCCCCCGACTCCATGACTTTAGCGCCGAGCACTTCCTCTCCCCCTTGCCACAGCCAATTTCCATCTGCATCACACAGCTGCACATCCGGAATAAACGTCAGCGGCTCCTCCCTCTCCTCCCATTGCTCCTTTTTCTTGTTCGCCTTGGAAAAGTATTCGTCCCGCGCCATTGCATAAGACCCTCGTCCGAGATCTGCCGCTGGAGGCCCTTTCATCCCCTTAGCCGCCGCTTCCTTGATCGGTTTCCAGTCCTTCCCTGGAACCATGCCTGCATCCTTGGCAAAGCAGACTGTACCCTTGACGCACTCGGCCGAGAGAACAAGGCACGACTCTCCCAGCTTGACTTGACCTCGCGGGTCCGTGCCCGCAGGAACGGAGCGAATCTCGAGCACTTTGGCGTAGACAGTCGAATCAGCCCATTCCGGAGGGCCAGCCAAGGCGACAAGGAACGTAACCGGGTCGTCTACCGAGGCCCAAGACCACGAGGGCGCGGGGCGAGTATCGCCGCTCGATAGCCGCGCTAGCGAATTCGAGTTGTTCCTCTCGAACAGCAAAGCAGACGGTAGCAACTCCTTGAACTGGCCGGCGTGGTACTCCCAACCCTCCCCCAGTGCATCGACCATTTCCGCTGCGACACCGGAAAACGCCGGCAGCCTGTCTGCGGAGAATGTTAAAGACCGGTGGGTATACTCCTCTACCATCTCCTGCCAGCGCGCGAGCAACTTTTTTTGGCGTTTGTTCTTGCCCGTCTTGCCGGTCTGGGCAGAAGAAGCTTTGGCTCTGCCGACATGCAGGGCAGCGTAATGAGAAACCTTGGGCGGCAGCTCGGCGGTCGTGTCGCGGCCCATGTAGCTACCCATGTGCTCCGGACGCAGTTTGATCCCCCCGCAGTCGCAGTCCAGCGTCTGCATGCACTCCCAAAAGACTTCCTGGGCACCAAAGTGCAGCACCCTTGGTGCCAAAAGGCGTTCCTGGTACGCCCAGGCGCGCGTCAGGAGGGGAAAAGAGGATTTCTGCCGGTCTGGTTCCGCGTAGGGGCTGAAATCAGGATGCACGTTCTGGAAACGGATAGATAGGCGCAGGTTCTTGCGCAGCTCGGCCGCTTCCGGGAACAGTACATCCAGTGTCTCGGCGTCTTCGGGGTCGTCGGCTTGGATCCAGACGGCTTGTTTGCTGCGAAAGATGCCGCTGCTTGGTGAGGAGGAGGCGGTCGCATAGACGGTCAGCCACGAGTTGCGGTAAATGCTGGCCATGCGGCTGGCTTCGAGTTCCCAGTCGGCGGTGCTGTCCTGGATGATGCAAAGCGAGTCGATCCACACGTAGCGGATGCGCAGGCGCCGAGCTACCTCTACAGCGTCCTGGAAGGTCCTGGGCATGCTGACGAGCGGAATTCCGGCCTTGTGGGCTTCGAGCGAGGCCGTCTTTGTGACGAGGGGCTGCTCACCGCCCCAGCTGTGAGAAAGCGCAATGTATCGCCCGGTCTGGCCAGGAGTCGATTCCACCAATCTGGCTTCAGGCTCCCCGCCCTCCTCCACGGCCTCGCCCAGGTCGATCATTCGCGTGGGCAGTGGCGAGGGCTCATCGTTACCACAGAGTTTGTGCTTGGTTAGACATTCTTGGATCCAACTCCGGGCCCGCTCGAAGCTGCCTTCAGAGGCCGTGTCCCCTGCCGGTTCGTATCCCTGCGACTCGTCCACCATAAACCAGCGGTACCGGAGGTTCACCGTCTCAGGGCGCGGGGAGCCTTTGAGCGAGTCGTTTGGGTCCGCGTACACGGCCATGTCGCGCCGGCGCTGGAAGCGGAAACTCGCATCCTCGCCAAACCGCGTCGGCAGGTCAGGTATGAGCCAGAGCAAGCCCTCGAGCATGTTGGCGCAGTACGGGCAGCCATCCTCGGCGTGGCTCTGGATTTCGGGGAGGGAAGACCATCGCTCCTGGAACTGTGCGATGCACAAACCGCAGTTTGGGTCTCCATAACCAGTTTGTGGCATGCGTGGCGCGTACATGTTGTCTGTTGATCGTGGAGGAAAAAAAGATGGACTGCAACATCACCGCACAATCTCCCATGTATTATACTTTCAGATGTGCGTGCAGGGTTCGGTGGATAGATAGGCCGATATACATACCTAAAATCTCAGGAACTCCTGCAGGCTTATGGGTTGTTTGTAGGATTCTTGTGGGGCCTGCGCACTCCTTTTTCTGCAGTCTCCCTGGTCACTGTGCTCTTTGTTTAACGCTCTTGGGGAAAGTAAACAACCACTACACTGGCCCTTTGTCAGAGATCCCTGCACCTCGGATAGCTCCGCCTCCAATAGCATGACCGGGTCCGAACCGAGTTTGCCAAAATGTGCAGTACTGACGGGACTGCTATTGCATACTTTTATGCAGATGGTCTACATTACGGGTATGTCTACAAAGGAACATCAGTCTTGATACCCCGAAGCTGACGGCACTGCCACTTCCGAAGCAAGATGTTTAGCCAAGCCTCTACCGAACAGACCTGGAGCTATACTGCCCATGTCAGCCTTTGCTCAAGAACTCGATTATACAGAAACAAACAAGAAAGTTCTCTTTCTGTGCGGCATTCAAGTGCTGACTCGCGCGGATATTCCAAACCGCGCCTGGGTCGTGGAGTACAACACCCTGGTTTGTCAGCGGGGCTGAATGTTAACGTCCTCAGCTACGTTAACAGACGCGCTGCCTTTACTACAGTCACCTCGGCTGATGGACTTATCGGACAGACTGACTGCGAATTCACGCCGAAAAAGGTCGAAGGCGTCCTCTCGTTTCTTTGGACTCGGACATCCACCCCTTGCCGTGCGTGCTGTCAGAGATCTTGTTTCCTGCACAGCAACCTGATGGCACATCCACTTGCAGATGTGTCTGATGAGCGGTCTTTTTCCCGCATTGGGATTTCAGAACAGGTCAAGACGGAGACGTTTACGAATTCGTGAACGTCATGTGGATCGTGTTTGATGCCAATGACCTTGCGGAGAGGGTCGCAGTTGGCCATGTGAAAAAGAGAGAAAAAGAGAATTTGGCAGAGCAGGGTTTCGAGAGGTAATAATTGTATAGTCATTCTATGAATGAAAAAAAAAAAGGGTCAAGTTCATGAGTCAAGTATACATGATAAAAAAACTAGATAGGTACTAGCGCAACTTTGACTCCTTTGCCCATCTGTCGTCCGACCCCTGAGCTCCAGATCCTCAATGTCGATGCGTTCGTTGGTCTTTCCCAGGATTTGTGTGCTGAAAATGGAATAATGGAAAGTCAGACACCAAAATCCGAACCTCTATCTAATATCTTCTTCTTCTCCCGGCCTACCCTCCTCTACTTGGTAACATCACCACCGCCATCACCCTTCAAACAGTTCATCGTCCTAATCCTCCTCTCCACCCACTCCCGACAGCTAATCTCCTCGTACTTCCTCTCCTCCCCTTCCTCCAAGCAACTCTCTAGAGTCCCGCAGGACTCATCGAGATTAAACCCAAAAAAGAACGGGATACTAATCCTCTCCCTCCCGCTCACATTCCTCACCCGGTGCACGGTACTAACCCACTTTTCGTTGGTGATCCTCTGCATATAATCAGCAAAATTCACCACAAACGTCCCTTCGACCGGCGGAGCCCTCAACCACTGGCCCTGTCTAGTCAGAACCTCCAATCCGCCGCTGCCATCCTGCCACAGTATCGTAAACAGCTGAAAATCCGTATGCGACCCGATGGAAACATTTTCTTTATCATCCAACTCGTTCTTCTTTTTTTCTTCTAGTGGAGGATAGTAATTAACAGCCAACGAAGCGTCCGGATACGTAAACTTGGCGTCGAATCCGTCTTCCTCTAAGTCAAGCGCGAGCGCGAAGCACCGGACGAGTTTCCTCCCGAGCCCCAAAACAGCTTGATGCAGCGGAACGAGCGTCCGTTTCAGCTGCGGCACGGTCCCGTCCGTCCGGCTGAAGGGAAACCCGTCGCTGTCGACTTTGATCCCCTCCCGGATCTTTTCCGGGATCGGCAAGGGGGCGTCGGGGTCGTACGAGGGATCGTACCGCAGACTGAAGCTCTCGCGCTTGTCTTCCCCCTCAAAAGGGTTGATCTTTTGGGATCTGGGCGGCTTCCAGCCCACGATGTGCTTGTTGACGGTCGAGTGGACCGTGTTTGCCGGTTCTTTGAGTGAAGCGTCCTGGCGGAAGAAGTCGAGCGAGGCGGAGTGGGCGGCGGCGATGAGGGAGGAGGAAACGCCGTGGTTGGTGATGTAGAAGAACCCGTTGGTGGTTGCTGCTGTTCGTATTTGGGCGGCAATGTGCTGACGGTCTGAGAGGGTGGAGGAGGAGGAGGCATTGGAGAGAGCGGAGAGGTCAATGATTGGGATCTCCGTGGGTGAGGCGTCGCGGAGGGGAGTGGACAGGATTCGGCGCGTTATGGGTCCGTTGCCTGAGGCCAGGTGGAGGAGGGTCGTGGTTGGGTCGTCGACGGCCATGGTGATGGTGGTTGGCTTTTTTGTTGTGGTGGTGATGTTTGGTCGAAGCTGGTTTTTGGGCCGGGAGCGGGGTAGGGTGGTGTGTGAGGAGACGAGGGAGGGAGGGTCTATACCCTTGAGTGAAAACAATGGTTTCTGGTTCCTCATGAAATCTAACCCAAGACGCTAGATCCCGTTTCATTCTTATCTTTCCCCGCCTTTTCGGTCCATGAGGTTAGAGCAAACTACCTACCGTCTCTCGGGAGTCTCCGACGCCGCGCCGGCAATCTCCACCATGGGGACAATGCAGTGTTACCAGAGACCAACACCGTATGTTCGCGCTTCCAGGAGCTGTGTAGAACCTTGGGTTATCATTACATAGCAAACTATTTCAAACTATTCTCCATATCCTGGTTCTTCCCAGATACCCCCTCGGCGAGGATCCGCCCTCAGCAACACAACCAACATTCTCTTGATTCACCACCGCCCGGCTCCAATTTGCCACGAGGCTTTCAACTCCATCCTTCGACAAAGAGTGAGGACAGACCCTCACAAAGGTATAGTATTCATCATCTCCGGCCTCCCTCCTCAGCAAAACAGCCAACCCGGGATACATCTCCACCAGCACCTCATCCCTATCCAGCTGCTTCACTTCAACAATCTGTATCTTCTCATCCCCGTCCCGCTGGCCCGTCCACGCAAAGAACCCCCTCACAATCCTAGGCCGCATGATCTTGAGCGCTATCCTCCCCTGACCAGTCTTGTCCTTCTCGGGCCCATCAAATTCCAGCGCTTTATCTTTTTCTCCAGCAGCCTTCGACCTAGCAGGGAAATCAATCCCCTGCAGCGCCCTCTGATTAGGCCACGAGGCAGTCCAGTCCGCAGACCAAGAAGGCAACCCCTTGGTTTTAGCCTCGCTCTTGATCAACGCCAAAAAGAAGCCCGGCCCGTGTCTCCTTATGAATAGAGCCGAGTAGCTGGCGTACACTTTAGGCACCGAATCGAAGTAACTCACCCTTGCCTCGTCGTCCAACTCTTCTCTGTTACTGCCCAAATCTCCATCGAGTCCCCTTGCGATATTCAGCACCCCAAATATCTTGTCCCTCGGATCCTCGCACTCCCTACCCCTCGTTTCAATCAAAATATCAAGCAAATGACTCCTTTTCACACCTCTTTTACTACCGCTCAACCCCTTCCTGTTCTTGCTTGTTGTCGTTGTTGTTATTGTTGTGTCTGGTGCCCTCGACCTCAATAGGACAAAAAACCTCCAGACATCCAACCCCTTCAACTCCTCACTTTCTTCTTCTTCTTCCCCGCGGCCGTGGTGTTGCTCCCTCATGAGCATACCCAACAAATGCATCCCCCTCTCCCCCGTCGTCTTCTTTGCTCCGCACAGAATCTCCACCCTCCCCAAATCAGGCAGACTAACCTCCTGCAGAACCCAAACTCTCCTAAACCACCTCCTCGAAAAGTACCCCCTCAGCACCCTTTTCAGATCCCTCGGCTCCGCCGGCCTCTTCGGTATCTTCTTTAGGTAATAAATACTCCAAATTTCCTCGCCGTACTTTCTTACTCGCTCCTTCCATCCCCTCGCTACACGGAGGTACCGCTCGAGCCTGACAGTAATTTCATCCGAGTATTCACCCAGCCATCCTCCAAAATAGCCAGTACTGCTGTAATCAGAAAAAAAGGACCTCGATGGCAGGACAGAAAGTTTGTCGAGCTCGATATCGTTCAGCCAGTCGTACAGCGCGTCCGTCTCGGCGTCTGATTCGCCCGTGTAGACGACCACCTTCCTTGCGGTACAGAATATGCGCGCCATGAGGGAGACCTGCTGCGCGCGCTCCGAGAGGTCGGACTGGTTGATGCAGATTGCGTCTATCCATAGCTTGCGCGGCTGGGTGGGGTGGCGCAGACGGCGGAGGGCGAGGGCACAGTTGTGGGAGATGGTTAGTGTTGACGGAGCCGAGGAGGTTGGCGAGATGGAGAAGAGAGAGATGGAAGACGGGACCGTGGAAGAAGAGGATGAAGATGATTTATGGTCGGGATCTGGCGGGTCGGTGGTCCATGTGTAGGATAGGGCGTCGTAGGTTGGGTGAGTGGTGAGGTTGGCGATGTCGAGGGAACCTTCCACGGGTGCATTGAGTGACTGTGAGGGATGGATGGTGAGGATCCTGATGGAAGTTGGGTTAGGTAGGATAGTGAATGTGTATTGTTTTGGCAGCGCAGGTGGTTGTTGAGGATCTGATGAGGGTTTGCTGTCGTTGTTGTTATTGGTAGTTACGGCTGGTGTTGGGTCTTGTTGCTGTTGTTGGCGCCAGGCCTTCAACAACACAAACAGACTGTATACCTCCGCTGGCAGGCCGAACAGAGCTCTGATCAGCCGTGCAATATAAAATGGCAGGTACAAAAGCTGGGCGATACACATCAACCAGAGGACCATAACCGTGATCCAGGGGACGATGATGCTCACGGCTACCCAACCCCCACAATCCTTGGCAATCTCCCATGGCGGTTGCTTCTCTCGCCTCCAGCCGAAGTATGTTTTGTAGATAATGATTGCCGGCCATGTTATAGGTACTGCCGGCATAAGACAAAGGATAATGAGAATGAGAGGAACGGCGATGGGGATCGGAACGATGAATATACCACCCATTGCGGTGGAAAAAAAAAATGATGATGATGCTGAAGGATAATGAAGATGAAGGAAAATTGACGGTAATTTTAATGATTGACTGTGGCGCAAATAATCGGTCGCAAGCCCAGGGGGTTCATTGCGAATAGTGACATTTAAAAAGGACGCATGTGAACAAAAAAGCACAAAAGAAAAATGAGATGCAAAGCAAAAGCAGAAAATGTTTTACCCGGACAAGTGAGCCGTTCGTGTCGATGAAACCGTTGATGGGGCTGAAGAATACAGACCGAGACCAACGGTGTAACGGCGACGAGGTCACTCAAAAAGGAGGGCTGTGCTGAGACCCCACACTCACCCTTTTTAAGCTCTGGCCAATGACTTTCTTTAGCTGGCCAACTGTTGAGGCCTCTGCTGACAAGGGGGACTTATTTATAAATTGTCTTGTAGAGTCATTCAGTCATTTGTTCAAATCCGTATGTTGCCTGATACTTGTGAGACACATTACCGGAAAACATGATTTTGCTGAATAAATTCATGAGAACAGCCGATGAATGTCACGTCGTCAGATCCCCTTTTCTTGGCGCCGAGTATCCCGAGGAATGGCAAGTTGCAATCTCCCCCGACTTTGACAACTGCAACGACATGTGCATCCACCATAGGCATTATTGATACATACAGAGAAGCCTCTTCTATAATCACAAAAGAACAGAGTGATAAAACGCCTTAAAAAGATACATTTTTGTGGTCAAGCCATCGCCCGCTAGCGCTATCATTGCTTGACAAACTGTTTCAAGTCAGTAGCCTCCTCAAAGGCGACCTTTCCATCTCCCTTCACACTGGCGATATGAATCGTCACGGGCTTCTCCTGTGGCTTGGTGCTCTCATCTACGTTTGGGTTGGTCGCAATCTCAATCGCCTTGGGAACTAATCCCGCCTCCGCATCGGCAATCTCATTGACATCGTCCCTCGTCAATACATCCCTGACCCTTACCCCGCGGCTCGACATGAGGATGG
Organism: Cladorrhinum sp. PSN259; assembly: GCA_033725935.1. NCBI lineage: Eukaryota > Fungi > Ascomycota > Sordariomycetes > Sordariales > Podosporaceae > Cladorrhinum > Cladorrhinum sp. PSN259. The sequence goes on from MU867081.1 coordinate 86,147, forward strand.
TCCTTGGTCCCTGGAACTGTAGGAATAGTCTGTCTCCCCAAATCGTCCTCCTCGTAGCAGTGCGCAGGGAAAACAGCAAGCGCGCGATCGCCTGGTATGTGCTAGTTCCCCGCATAGCGTTCCAGAACTTGGCGACCCGATCGGGCATCAACCTCGCTGAAGCCGCCTTGATCGAGCTTGGGACTGCTGGGACCTGGAACCCGAATTGTACGCTCTTGAAGCGGAACGGCTGCGGCGCGTGCTTTGTAACTGAGTATGCCACCACATGGGAGGGGTGCAAAACGATTTCCTCGCCTTCCTTCAACACCAAGTCGTAAACTTGTCCCGGGGCAGAGAGCGCTGCGAGTCCTCTGCCTGTGAGGTAGGTGTTGCCCCAATGTGCCAGCGAGAGTCCAGACTGGATCCGAGGTGTGGGTTTCAGGGTGTGTCCAGTCCATGCGAGAAGCGCATTCCGCTGCGCGACCACCCAGTCCGTCGTTCCATCAAGGTTCAGGACAGAGAAGGTGGTGCCGGGGGATTTCGTTGCTATTAAGGCGGTGATTGGGGATGTCGAGATGATGCGTTGGTAGAGAAAGGGGATACCGAGAAAGGCGCGCCGTAATGGAGAGAGAAGGGAGAGAGTAGATTGTGCCTGAGAGTCAAGGTGGTTCGTCAGTATAAATGAGAATTGTATATGTACCGAGGTGGGGGGCGGCGCAATTGAGTTGAGAAGGAATTGGGAGGTGTGCGTACATTTTCTACCTTGCCGGCTACCGACACCAGAGTACCTCTCCTGGTATATAAACGCTGCGATGCCGAGAGTGATACTGAGAGAAGAGAGCTCGGAGCTCCAAGAACCTCGAACTGGGCATCCTCGACGTTGCGGCCGGCGTCGAAAGCATCGGGACCGGGTCGATTGGTGGGGGCTGCGCTAATACGGATGGCTCTGCATTGCCAGCACACAAAGCTCGGTCTGGTTGGTTGTCTGACTGTTAATCTGGCAGTACTCGCTGCCCGTATTAAGGGCGATTGGCCGCGCATGGTTGCGTGGGAACCAAACCGTGGTGTTCAGTTGTCGGTTGTGTTGAAGACGTGAGAACAAAAAAAGCAGGTCTCGGTAAATTCCATTTCCTGGCACCGGGAAGCACGAACCTGGAAGCTCGGATGACGGCGTTGGACTCACTGGACTGCGGCTTGGCAGACAGCGGGAGCTTGGAGCTTGGAGCACGGGCCATGGAAATCAAGTCCACCCCATGCTGAAATGCAGGGCTTACCCAGTGGAGCCATCGCTGTTGCTGTGGTGATTCAGGCTCTCCAATTTGGCAGCGGTTCCCGCCAAAAACAACTGGAGAAGTTGAAGCAGCGTCAGCGCCTTTTGGTTTTGCAGAACCATTGAAGTGCAACGTCACGCGACAAACCCGCCAATTCCATTGCCATCTCTCCTTTGATCCGTCCCTTCGCGACCATTTTCTCCCTGAGACGCCGTCCTCCCGTTGATGCCAATTCGCCGGATAATAAGCCATGTCAGTCCGTGTTGTCGCCAGAATACGTCCTCTCCTCGACAATGAGCTCGACAAAGACATCATCGTGCGCGCAGACAGCGCTGCTGATGACAAGCCAATTACCCTCGTCAAGATTCCAAACCCAAAGAACGAAGCTGAAGAGTTCTCGTTTGCATTCAACAGTGTCTACGACCTAGCCACTACCCAGGAGACTTTGTTTACTTCCGAAGGCATGTCCACCCGCTAGGCACTAGGGATCCAATTGAAGCCTACCTGATTGATATGCTAACCTCGGAGCAGTGGCGCCACACGTAAAGTCTCTATTCCAAGGCTTGGATGTAACTATCTTTGCCTACGGAGTGACTGGAACTGGCAAGACGCACACGATGCGCGGCGGTCTCAGACTTGCGGAGCGTGGAGTAATTCCCAGGCTCCTCAGCAACGTCTTCCGCCGAGGGAAGAAGATCGCGAAGGACACCGACGGTGATACGACGGTCGAGGTCGCGCTCTCGTACTACGAAATCTACAATGACAAGGTCTACGACTTGCTGGAACCCCCAGAGAAGAGGACGCCGTCTGGATTACCGCTGCGCGAAAAAGAGGGCAAGACAGTTGTGGTTGGTTTGTCGGAGCGCTCTTGCGATGACCTCAAGGATTTCGAGAGATTATACATCGAGGCAAACAACAACCGCGTCACTGCTGCTACAAAGCTCAACGCGCACAGCAGCAGAAGTCATGCCATCCTGCGGGTCAAGGTGACACAGACAACGGGAGACGCAGTCAAGGAGAGCACAGCATCTTGCATTGACTTGGCCGGCTCGGAGGATAACCGGCGAACAGAAAATGGCAAGGAGAGACTGATTGAGTCGGCAGCGATCAACAAGAGCCTTTTCGTGCTCAGCCAGTGCATCGACGCCATCTCACGAGGCGACAAGCGGATCCCGTACCGCGAGTCCAAAATGACGCGCATCTTGTCTTTGGGACAGAACAATGGCATCACTATCATGATTCTGAACCTTGCTCCTCTTCGCAGCTACCATCTAGACACCCTCAGCAGTCTCAATGTCAGCTCGCGAGCCAAGCGCATCGAGGTGCGCGAGGTCGAGAACGAGGTCATCTTCAAGCCAGCACCCAAGACAGCTTTGGGACTTGGAGGTGCCATGTCCCGGCAACCATTACGGCCTCTCGCCAACGCTCACAACGTACACACTGGCGCCGCCCTTGCCGCGAAAGCTGCAGAGGAAAAGGCTGGCAAGCCGGCCAAGGCTTTCAGTGTCTTTGTTGACAAGAAGACGGCACCAACATCGGCGCGATCGGTTCCTTCCAAGCGCGCGCCCGAGGCAATGAGCGAAATCTCTGGTCCTCGTCCATCAAAGCTTGCGCGCTCTTCTCGTCCCGCCCTTCAACCCCTCCAGCAGAAACCACAACCCCAGCTCTCCATCTCTGCAGAGCAGATCGAAGCCATGGTCGAGAAGAAGGTAGCTGAGATTCTCGCCTCACGAGCAGCAGAAGCCCCACCGGTAGCTGAAGAGCCACCCGTGGTTATTTCCGTCCAGACCAGCCAAATCAGTGACGAGGTTAAGCGCCGGCTCGAAGCGCTTGAGAAAAGAGTTGAGGATTCTCGGTCAGGCGATGACAGCAGGTCCGACGGATTGCGTCTCCTTCTCCAGGCGCGCCAAGCGAAGGAACTAGGTGACGACGAGGTCGCGTTGAGATTTTATGAGAGCGCGTTGCCTTATTTCCCTGGACAGGCCAAGCTGATTGGCAAGATTGAAAAGTTGCGAGTTAAGCTTGGCAAGGTTGACAAGGCCGAGAGGAAAAAGCGGAGTAACAGACCGCCCATTGATTTAGGCGGAGAGGATGACAAGGAGAATGTCATGCCCGAGACTTCGCCCAAGACGAAGAAGCTGCTGGAGATTGTGAACTCGAGAGATTTAGTGCTCATCAAAGGGTTGCATGGGTTTGGGACCAAGAAGGCCCAGGATTTGGTGGATGTCCTTAACCTTAGAGGGGAGAAGGGTGACGAGGGCAGCCGTGTGGGCAGCTTGGCGCAGCTGAGGATGTTGCCGGGGATGGGGAGCCGGACAGTCGAGAAGGCTTATGAAGGATTGGCTGTATGAGTGAATGAGGGTTTAAAAGTTTGTTGTTGTCGTGAGCCAGAATTTGTTTTATGGCTCCAGTTTGGTGTTGGCCTGCTTTTTTATTTTTTATATACGCGCATCAGCCTGCATCTTGCATCGCCAGGAGTTCATTGGTGTGGGGTTTTGTCTATTCTTCCCTGGAGTTTGGGTGGGAGGAGGGCTAAAGATAGCATTTTGTCTTTTTCTAAGTCTGTTCAATTCTATGTTTTGGTTGTTGTTCATGTTTGGGTTTTTGTATGAGATACCCTTGTCTTTGCAATCGTCTGGCGCGCTCTATGAAGGAGAAGGGAGGTGTTGAGTGTACATCAATATGAAGCTGAACCATATTAAATGATATGATCAGAGGCGAGGAAAATGTATTTCTGTCATCCAAAAAAAAAAAGCTTCAACACGAAGGTGTGAAGGATGTAGGGCTAAGCAGAGGATTGTGTGTGGGTTGTCACGAAAGGGCTCTTATCATAAATGTTCATAAGGGGTTTATCTTGGCATCTATACCAGACTGCAAACTCTCACTCTCGTCACGTTCCAAATTTGTCAAGAAAGGGGAGAAGAAAAAGACGTTCGAATAAGGTTTCTCCTTGCGCAAACTCAGGAATCTGGCTCCGAAGCGGTATTTCAGCCACACTCTCTCCCCTCAAATGTGGCTGTTTTCTTGGCATGGCGTGGCGGAAGCTCCGCATTGCATCATTGGACACCCCACCCTTCTGTAATGCTTCCCGAGATATGCGCTGGAAAGCTCGGAGCGATCGATTTCGACATTTGTTGGAGGATCACCAAATTCCTCAACCAGTGTCATAGCAGGCGGTCGGTCAAACAGACCCTTATATTATACTCCTGAGCTTCCAACATTTCTCTTCTAACCCCAATTGAACCAAATTCCGCCACTTGATATATGATCTAAACCTCGACATTCGCCTACATCCAAAAATCCCTAGGCGCGCGCCATTTGTGCGACTGGCCGCGAGCCTTACCTCCGCTGCCCGGTTCGCATATAATCGCACCAAGGGGGAGTTCTGAGTGTAAAATGTTCTCCTCTCACTCGACAGACCTCCCCGACCGACAATCATGATATCTACAAGCTTGCATAGGGGAGCGACCGTTGCGACCCCGCTCTTGCGCGCGAGAGGGACTTACACCCTCCACCGACCACCATGCGGTTCGCGTCTCGGGGCGCTCCCCGCGACATCCATACTAGCTACCTCCTCTTCATTACGAGCCATATTTCACACAAGCGTACCGAGACAATGGGGACCACGAGGCCCTCTCGCCGAAGCGACCGAGCCTCCCGCAACGCTGAAAGGGCCAGCAACGGGCAAGAAGGCACCACCAGCAACATTTGATCCCTTGGCGGCGGTAGACAAGAGCGCACAAGACCAGCGAAAGGCTGATTGGGCCATTATGAAGGACCTGTCACGGTACCTGTGGCCAAAGGACAGCTGGGGAGACAAGTCGCGCGTGCTCTTGGCCGTGGGACTTTTAGTTGGCGCAAAAGTGCTCAACGTCAACGTCCCGTTCTTCTTCCGCGAGATCATCGACTCGCTCAACGTTGACTTGGCGGCGACGGGCGGGACCATGACGGCAGCAGCCAGCGCAATGATTCTGGCTTACGGTGCTGCGAGAATAGGCGCGACAGTCTCTCAGGAACTGCGCAATGCCGTGTTTGCCTCGGTAGCCCAGAAGGCCATCAGGAGAGTAGCTACCAAGACCTTCGGTCACTTGTTGAATTTGGATTTGAGCTTCCATCTCTCTAAACAGACGGGTGGACTGACCAGGGCAATCGATCGTGGTACCAAGGGTATCAGCTTCTTGCTGACGAGCATGGTCTTCCATATTGTACCAACTGCGCTAGAGATCAGCATGGTCTGTGGTATCTTGACATACCAGTTTGGCTGGGAATTTGCTGCAATTACTGCCAGCACCATGGCGGCGTATACCGCTTTTACCATCTGGACAACCGCATGGCGAACAAAGTTCAGAAGACAGGCTAATGCTGCCGACAACAAGGCTTCGACTGTCGCAGTTGACTCGCTTATCAACTACGAGGCAGTCAAGTACTTCAACAACGAAAAGTACGAGATTGGCCGTTATGACAAGGCACTCCAGCAGTACGAGAAGAGCTCTATCAAGGTCGCTACGTCTCTGGCATTCCTAAACTCGGGTCAAAACATCATCTTCTCCTCGGCCTTGACCGTCATGATGTACCTTGGCGCCAAGGGCGTTGCTGCTGGAACACTCTCGGTGGGTGACCTGGTTCTCATCAACCAGCTCGTCTTCCAGCTTTCCGTCCCGTTGAACTTCTTGGGCTCCGTCTACCGCGAACTTCGCCAGTCCCTTTTGGACATGGAGACTCTCTTCAACCTCCAAAAGGTCAATGTCTCTATCAAGGAGAAGCCCGATGCCAAGGCTCTCGTCCTCCCTAAAGGCGGCGAGATCAAGTTCGAGAACGTCAACTTTGGCTACTACGAGGATCGCTCGATTCTGCGCAACCTCTCCTTGACTATCCCAGCAGGCAAGAAGGTCGCTGTTGTCGGCCCCTCGGGTTGCGGTAAATCCACCCTTCTTCGTCTTCTCTTCCGTTCCTACGACGCTCAGTCGGGCCGCATCCTGATTGATGACCAGGACATCCGTGACGTGACACTTGAGTCTCTCCGGAAGTCGATCGGTGTCGTTCCTCAGGATACTCCCCTATTCAACGACACCGTTGAACTCAACATCCGCTACGGCAACCTCGACGCCCCGGCCGAGAAGGTTTACGCCGCCGCCCGCCAGGCCCAAATCCATGACAAGGTCGAGTCGTGGCCACACGGCTACCAGACCAAGGTTGGCGAGCGCGGTCTCATGATCTCTGGAGGAGAGAAGCAGAGACTTGCTGTTTCCAGGCTCATTCTCAAGGATCCGCCTCTCCTCTTCTTCGATGAAGCCACCAGCGCCCTGGATACCCACACGGAGCAGGCTCTGATGGCTAATATCAATGACATTTTGAGGGGCAAAGACAAGCGCACCAGCGTGTTTGTTGCGCACAGATTGAGGACTATTTATGATGCTGACTTGATTATTGTGTTAAAGGAGGGTAGTGTTGTAGAGCAGGGAACGCACAGGGAGCTGTTGGAGCGTGGTGGCTTGTATAGCCAGTTGTGGACTGCGCAGGAGAGATGGGGTGAGGATCAGGAGAGTGGTGAATCTGTCAACGGGATCGATGATGAGGTGAAGAGGTAATCTGTCTGGATGGCGCGTGTCATGTTGAATCTTGTATGTGCATATGCCTGGTGTTTATTTGGAGAATGTATCCGGTCTGGAAAACAAAATGGTGGTGCTTTTAAATCTATCTGGACATTTCTGAGTACCTATGTGTACTCACTTACGGATGTCTTCAAGGTCCGATCAATGATTCGCTATTTGTGATCACATATTCCCGCACCAATCCTTTCACAACGGCGATTGTCGCCGCCTGAAGCCATATCCCTCCTGACATAAGCCTTGTCGTGCATTCTTCCTTTCCTTCCCGGATCCGCGGCCATGTGTCTGAATACCCGGGCTCGGCATGAACCGAAAAAATACATTACCTCTCCAACCCGGCAATATCCCACCGGCTGGATATTAAGAATGAGGGGAATCATATGCGAGATAGCGAGCTATCCTATTGCCCAGACAATATCAAACCAACGTGGCAGAGATTATCCCTTACCCCAATTTTGCCACTCTTGATATCTCTCATATTTCCTCTGAACCTCGACCCCACGATAACCCCAACTTTGAATGACTGCGATTCCTTAGAACACCTCGAAATATCTCACCATGCGTTGCACACTCTCTTTGATACTGGCTGCTGCTGCAACGGTGGCTCTGGCCGCACCGACCATTGACTACGGTCCTTGCGACTACAATGGCAACGACAACTGCAAGGAGATCATGGATAATACCGCATGCTTTTTGAATCCAAAGGGAGCGAATGAGATCTTTAACTGTATCTCTGGCGGACGCGACGGGGTATGATGATGGCCAACCCCCCCTCCTTTCCTATCAATGCTCGTGTCAAAAAGCTGCTCAGCTGACATTATGACTGATGTAACTAGGTTTGCGCATGCTACGGATGCCTTGGTTACACGCCGGTCGGGGAGGTCATTGCCCAGTCGAGTGCTTGCGCGTAAGTCGAATTGCTCTCTTACCATGATCGAGACAAATAGATTGACAAAGATACCAGGGGTTTCGTCACGCAATCGCCGCTTAAACTCGGAGATGTGCCACAAGTTACGCCTGCGCCCGAGCCTGTGCCTGACCACGGACATGGTGGAGAAAAGAGAGAGGCAAACATGTACATTACCCAGGTGTAGAGGGTTGAGGTTGGAGATATTTGCATACAGTAGAGACGGACGGACACCTGACGAGAGAATTGTTTGGAGGCGTCGGTCAAGACACATTTATTCACCTGTTTCTTCAACCAACGGGAGAACCCTGTTTTCTCGATCTATTCCAAAATCTTCACCGATCCCTGATCGAAGAATTTTGATCAGAGGATTCTGATCGAATCGTTACCTACCACCTTTGTGCACACAAACCTGTTTCTATGCCCCGGAGCCTTGGAAAGCAGCGGCCTACAGACAACTCACCGAAACCAAGACCGAGTTCAAGAAGAGAGCTCGAGAACTAGATCTTCGCCAGGGCCCGAATAATTGACACAACAATTCTCCAGAACAGGATTGTTACATGCGCCTATCACTTGACACATGCTGTGTTGGTCGTACATGAAAAATCGGGCATTGCATTAGATTCATGCAATCACTCGGAGGTATATTTACAGTAGGTTGATTTGGAGCAGGAGGAGGGGGCGAAATCGGAGACACCTTTTCCTCCCCCTCCCTGGGATAGCTCGTCACAGCTCCCCCCGGGGCCCAGGTTGTGGTTGTCCAACCACACACACACTCACGCGCCATAGCGCCCCCTTTTCAGCAACCCGCTACTCTTGCCTGAATTTTGTCTTTGCTAGGTACCTTGGCTGAAATGAATCCACCATCATTCTCAAAACGGCTCCGAGAAAACTTACACAAGGCGCATTTACCACTCATGATGTCTTTTCTTCACGAGAAGTATGCCGGCTAGTCTAATTGCTGGTCCGATGCTGTGATAAGAGGCTTAATACGGCTTGGAACAATAGTGGTTTAAAATCAGTATGATATTCTATTACAGCCTCAAAGGTCCCTAGTTCCTTCATCTAGCTGGAATCCATGAGCCTCTTTATATTTGAGGAACATTTTGACCTCCTTATATTATAACCTGCACCGGAAGTGGATATAAACTGCAAGTTAATACACCAAAGATAAGAAGATGGGATAATCGAAGGTTTACCTATAGGACGCTCTTAGATGGGGTCTGTTCACCAACAATATCAAGTTATTCTATAAAGGGATACTGAAGTAGATTATCGATACATAAACTATACATTACTTGCGTAAGGAATTAGTCGGGATAGGAAATGCCTAGCACTTCCTTTATTACAAATAAAGCTATCTTATATATATTTCACCAATATTTTGCATTACACTCGATGGACTCGACCATCGAGTCCGTCGAGTCTTTCGAGTCTTGCCTGATTGGTTTGTCTGGGAACTTAGGGGTCTTCTCATCCCTGGCCCAGTGGCCCGCTGGGGCATCTCTTGCATGCCCCCGCTTCATGTCGGGTCGTGACACCCGTCTCTAGCCTCCTCATAATAATACAGACATTCCCGCTAGGACCCCTACTGCACATACCCGTCCTACAGACTCGTCCCTCGATCGGGGACCTTCCCGGCCAACCATCTTCCAGAATGCCTTCTCTCGGGGACCTCGACGTGCATGGTGTGGTTACTAAGAAAGCCATACTTTCTGGAGGCGTCTTGGCATACCCGTCGTCCAGTCCGTTCTTCTGTCGCGCGGTGGCGTATGTGGGTGTGGGTTGCACCGACGGCTTGCTAACCTAAGGTTAGGGGTGTGTGACAGATGCACAATCCTCAACAATCCTATCTCACTTGATAACCAGTGAGCATCGATCACCAACTTCGGTGACCGGGCCAGCCAGTGTTTGATGCAGTCCAACCTGTAATTCCACTGATAGGACTTCAAAGTTCCGGTTCGACAATGGAAGGGGCAGAGCAAGGTCAAAGGTACACTAAATAGTACCTACCACTTTTGGCGGGCGTATCGGGTGTTGGCCCTGGCATCGATCGCCCAGTGTAACGCGGGGGAAGATGAGGGGTTACAGTCTAAATCGATCTTAAACAACGTCATTCTCGACCAATCGTTGTCCTCTGTTTACACTAGCATATTGGAATCGACAGGGAGCATGTACGTAATATCTCGCAAGACGACAGACCCTTCTATCTCACCCCACGAAGGGTGGGTGGCCGTCACATTATTGAATGTGGCTTTAGCTTTCCCATGTTCAAGAAACGCAATTGCTCTCGTCCCTCGGGCGCTGTTCTGGATCGGGAAGGTGACGCAACAACAAGCGAAGGCAGGGGGGACACGCCAAGGCTTGCGGCTGGTCGCGGATGCCCCGGTTCGGCAGTTAGACACTGCCTTGGCGGCCATTGGGCCTGGGATTTCAGCTCCTACGACACGGGATGCGAGGCACTGATTCTCTCAAGTACCAATGTCGTGATGGGCGAGAATAGCACCTCCCAGATACGGCGTGCTGTTGCTGCATGATGTGTGAAACCAGCATGGCAACCAGCATGGCAACCAACATGACAACCAACGTGACAACCAACGCTGACACCATCAGACCAGTCATGTGAGCGAGGAGATATATAAAGACCTCTCGATCATCTCCTCGGATCTGTCTGGTCTCTTAGCTCACCACGCTCATCTTCGTATCCTCCTCGGACAATCATCAAGATGAAGCTCACTTTGGCGACCCTTCTCCTCGTTCCCCTGGCTCTGGCCTCGGCCGTCCCCAGAGAGCGCAAGAACACTTACGCCGGGTACAAGACTTACAGCATCTCCACCCACCACAACCCGGATGCTGTCAAGGCAAAGATTTCCAAGTTCGCCGCAATCCCCTTCAACTTCGACAATGATGAGCATCTCGATGTTGCCATTCCTCCCGAGGAGGTCGCCGCCTTCGAGGCTCTCGGCTTCGACACCAAGATCCTGAACGAGGACCTTGGTGCTGATATTGCCAAGGAGGGCAAGTTCGCCCCCTACGAGAGTGAGTACTATCTTTCTTGATGCACATACGCCGCAGAAACAACTGACACGGGGATCTAGCCACCGTTGGCACTCTAGCTCTTCCCAGCTTGACGTGGTTCAACTCGTATCATTCGTATGCCGACCACATCACCTTCTTCAACGACCTGCAGGCGTCGTTCCCCACTCAGTCCGAGATCTTTACCATCGGACAGTCTTACCAAGGCCGTAATATCTTTGGCATCCACATCTGGGGAAGCGGGGGCAAGGGCAGCAAGCCCGCAATCTACTTCCACGGCACAGTCCACGCCCGCGAGTGGATCTCGGCCATGGTCGTCGAGTACATTACCTACAACCTTCTCACACAGTACACCAACGACACGGCCATCCAGGCCATTCGCAATGCATACGACTTCTACATCCTCCCCTTTGTCAACCCCGACGGTTTCGTCTACACCCAAACAACTACTCGTCTTTGGCGCAAGAACCGTCAGCCCCGATCCGGCTCCACCTGCGTTGGTACTGACATCAACCGCAACTGGCCCTACAAGTGGGAGCTCCCCGGCGGTGCCTCGACCGACAAGTGTTCCGAGACCTACAAGGGCCTCGCTGCCAACGATACCCCCGAGAATCAGGCTCTCGTCGCTTTTACTCAGCAGCTCAAGAACAGCAACGGCATCAGGCTCTTCATTGACTGGCACTCGTACGGCCAGTACATCTTGATCCCCTACGGCTACAACTGCACTGCTCGCGCCAGCAACAACGCAGCCCAGACCAGCTTAGCTCAGGGTCTCGCCGCCAGGATCAAGCTGAGCTACGGCACCACGTTCACTTATGGACCTAGCTGCTCCACTTTGTATCAGACCACGGGCAGCGCTCCTGATTATGTTGGCGATGTTGGCGGTGCCACCTATGCTTGGACGATTGAGCTGCGCCCCACGAGCAGCGGTGGTGGTGGCTTCGTGTTGCCGGCTGCGCAGATCTTGCCTTCTGCCATTGAGCAGTGGGAGGGTATGAAGTACTTGTTGCCCCTCGTCTGATGGCTTATTACACAGTCATTAATGAGTCTGGTTTTTTGGGGGTTTTGGTTTTCTTTGGAAAGCAAGAGGAAGGGGTTTCTACATGGTTGAGTATTGACTGCTATGAAGCATGTAAATAATAATTACCAGTAGACTTTAAGTTGTATTTGTTACTCTACTCTTTTTGGGTAGCTTTGGCTACTCAGAGGCCCCCTTTCCAAGTTCATCGGAAATTGGTCCCGAATATAAAGTAACAGATGGGTTTCTTCCCCCAATCAAGCATCGCTTGGCGATCAAGGACCTCGCATATTTACCCGTCGGGACCAACACTCGAACTTTTTTTCCATTCTCGATCCCGGAACCGTACCTGAATAATTCCGTCATTATGCTTGTTCAGCCGATAGTAACAATATCAAGAGTGGAACCAATGCAGCGGAAGCCATCATCCTTCTTTTTCTATTTTGGCCCTGCGCAGTGCACCGTGAATTCACGGGGATGGGACGCGAGGGAATTTAAAGGACCATGTTGTCTCTTTTATCATATTCCTCTTCGCTTTTGTCTGCAGTAGATAGTTTGTGCAGTCGACCTGCCTAATAACTGTAGGAAAAAACAAAACAAAATGACGATAAAACAAACCCTCCTCGCCTCCCTCGCCACCACCCTCCTCTTCTTCTCTTGCCCCGTGTTCGCAGACGAACGTCTAAAATGCGGCGAAGCAAGTTATTACCCATCCGAGTACACGTGTCACAACAATGACGGCGGCGGCAGGACGCCGACGCTCTGTCCGACCGTGTACGGTTTGCCCACGAAGCCATGCGGTAACTCGGGTGGCTGTTACGCGCCCGAACAATTCTCTTGCGATTCTACTAAAGAAGACGGAGTCCTGCGGGACCTGCCGGAGACTTCGAGCCCGTTTGTCTTGCGGACTTATGGGTTGAGGACCGCGTACCGGAATCAGACGATCAGGGCGTGCGGTGGGTACCTGGCTATTGGAGCCAACGCGAGGGAGTGTCACGCCTGTACGGCCGCGGGCGGGAAGGATTGTGGGCAGTTTAAGAACGCGACCGTTTTCTTGCCTGATGGGAGGATGGTAAATATTTTAAAAAAAAAATTTTCTTTCTTTCCCACTTTACCCTTCCCCTCAGTTCCGTTCCTATTCCTCCCGATCGCAGAGAAAGAAAGAAAGAAAACTAACGGAAGAAACAAAAAAAAGAACTCGGCAGTCCCGTTCCATCAGTACTGGTACGTGAACCCCCAAGACGGTCTCCTACAGTACACACCCGCCGTTACCACCGCACCACCCAGCAATAACGGCACTTCCCCGGGGGCCGGGTGGAACGCGACGGTCCCCACTCCAGATATTCCATACCGAGAATTCGCAGGCGTAAACGTCAAGGTGTACGAGAACGGCTTCTTCGTCTGGGAAAAAGAAGGCACCAGCTCGCACTTTTGGTTCGCCTGCTTGGTTACGCTGCCGGGGGGAGCAGTGAGCACTGGGAGGTCGTGGAGAATATATGCTCCCCTCATTTCTGACAGAGGTTGCGAGCTGGTAAAGATTGCGGCGACTTCTGTTGATAAGAGCTTTGGGGTTTACAAGTATGTTTGAATCTGGGAGGGGACTGGCATAGATACCTCTTTACTGAAGGAAAATATGTATATAATTCGAGAACTGGGTTTTCAGACGTTTGCTTTCCCTTATTTTCCGATGCCCGTGAGAATAGTTTGAGGAAAACGTTAAAGCCAAAATAATGCTGTCTTTTTCAAGCATCCTTTATATTTTTTTATGAGCCGAAAACTGACGTTCTCAAAGAGATCCAGTGTATGTGTATCTAATAAAGTTGTGCCTCTATGTCCCAAAATGAGCCATCCTCCTTGACTCTCACTAAATCATACATTCTGAGAAGACAAACCATTTTCAACACCCAATAACAAGAATCCTGTTAATACAGGTTATACGCCACCTCGTTGGTCCTGTTGCGGGAGTCATCACAGAACATGACCCCGTAACTGCCAACACGCGCCACGCCATCCGCATCCGTCCTGTTGAATAGTTCAATAGACTTCCGAATCACCTCGCGAAGGTCAACGCCGTTGATAAACACGGGGTGCAAGCTCTTGGATCCATGCTCGGGCTCGGGCGCGCGCCCGCCGTCTGGAATCAGGGCTTTGAAGGTGATGTAACAGTCGCTAAAGTTCAAGCCCCCTTGGTCCTGGCTCAAGTCTGCCGCGTCCCTGTCATGGAATACCAGAGAGTTAAAATGACAAGGTCGATCCTTTTTTCTCCATGTGTCACAACATACCACTTCTGGTAAGGGTTGATGGAGTCAATCAGACCGAAGCAGGCGGCAACCGGTGGACCGTCGAGGGTAGTCGCGTTGTGGTACGTGGGAGTCGAGCAAAGACCCCGAGGAAGGTCGCTGCCAGTGTTGGTTTTGTTGTTTTGGCCATTGGTGATGGCAAACAAGAGGGTGACGATGGGAAATGAAAAGCGCATGATGATGTCTACTTTTTGAATGAGTGTGATGTTCTGTTTTGGAGACTTGCAACGCGTCGTCGAAGCAGAGAGAGAGAGAGAGTGAATGGACCTTTGATGCTGATTGGAATCTGGCAAAGAGAATCGGGTTCGACTCCTGGGGGGAAAACTTGGTTTAAGTAGGTGGGTAGGTACTTTTCGAATGGTCCATCTTTCTTTCTTCAAGCACAAGACAGCTGCTCGCTGCGCCTGCCGTGGACACCTATTTGAGCTTTGGTTCTTCTCCCGTGTTTTGTTCCGGAATCAACCACGCGTCGTTGGGGGATCTTATCTCCGTTGTTGGTATTCAACACTCCTGCCCGATGAGTCTCCCGACAAAACCTTTGTAATACCTACCTAGGAGGCCGTCGAAATGAGTTGTTGGCGGAACTTGCAAGTTTAAGATTCTTTCTCCTCTGCGGTCATCGATTTCGAAGTGTTGATGTGTCCAAACCCTCAACGAGAAGAAAAAGAATACCACTTCCATCTCTTTTTTTTCTCTGATCTTCTTCACACAACACTTTCTCGTCTTTCGCCACAGCATTCATCAAGACGTTCACATCATCACCAATTGTGATCTCACGAAAAGAGAAGCCAGTTGTGATTCATTGTCACCAAATTGGCATGTCAGTTCGATGCACAATCACAAACCCCTTTCTTACACATGGTTTTATTCCACCAGGTGACATGATCTTGCGGAATGGGCACCTCGGCCACAATCTCCGGAATGACATCTAACAATTATATCATGTATTGATCGCTTCCTCCTGTATGCCACTGCATATCCACAACTCGGAAGCTTCAGCGACGCCAAGCCATATTCAGCAACCCCCAGGATTCGGCTTGGTGGATACGGTGGCATCAGGGCAGCAGATTTACCTGGAATTGCTGAATCCTGTCGTATGGATATATACTAGGTGTGGGCTTGTGGGGAGCACCTTCAAAGCCGCGACATAGCTCGATTTCAATAGCACATTCCTCTGCCAATGAACGTTGGTTCTCCAGATATCTCTATTAATTGTTATCGGATGCGGTCCTCAAACGATGGCGACGAGGTTGGGTTTGAAGACTAGAATAAATTGGTATATAGCAGCAGTGGATGAAGAAACGTCTCGGCGTCGAATGCAGCGAACTTCGGTCTCCAACTCTCCCGAGTTCCTACCCCGCACCCCCCTTACCCCCCGACCAGCTTTGAGCAGATTCCGAAACAAAGCCGGAACATTGAAGTTGGCAGCAAATATATATGCCCAAGCTTTCTTTGTATTTCGAGTCCAACTGTTTTACCAGTCCATAAGACGACTTATTCCTCAAAACAAACGTCCATTCGCGTCCGGAATAATGGCTCCTCGCATACCACCCCGCGGCGTCTGGGTCCCCGTCCCAACATTCTTTCAGGACCCCGCAGGACCCAGCTTAACTAGCTCCGCCCAACCGGCCGTGAACCTAGACCACCAAGTCGCCCACGCCGTTCAACTGGCCGAGGATGGCATCACAGGGCTCGTTTTACTGGGATCATCCGGAGAGGCAGTCCACTTGTCCCGCCAGGAGAGAGCTGCCCTGGTCCGAGCCGTCCGCGATGGACTCGAGGGTGCCGATCCGCCTCACAAGAACTACCCGATCATGGCCGGCGTCTTGACCAACGGCATTGACGAGACGATTCAACAACTTGAGGACTTTGCCGACGCGGGAGCTGACTGGGGGCTGGTCCTTGTGCCAGGGTACTTCGGTGGTGGTGTCACGCAGGACGGAATCGTGCAGTACTTTTCAATCCTTGCAGAGAGGAGCAGGATTCCATTGCTGGTCTACAACTATCCTGGAGTGACGAATGGAGTGACGGTGTTGCCTGAGACCTATCGGAGGCTGGCTGCCATAGAGGGTGTGGTGGGTTGTAAGATGTAAGTTTCCCTTTTATCATCGCTTTGAGGGGATATGAATGAGCTCACGAATAATCCTCACAGGTCCCACGGCAATGTCTCGCACCACATCCAAGTGTCCCTCGATCCCGATATCAACCAGGATACGTTTAGGGTATTCAGCGGGTTCGGCCAACAACTGGGACCCATCGTGCTGTTTGGCGCCGCCGGAGTGATTGACGGGCTATCGGCCTTCTACCCCAAGACTGTCGTCCGGCTGTTCGACGTCCTGAATAAAGGCCCTCACGATGAAAAGGCAAAGAGTCAGATCGCTACTCTGCAGTACATTGTCAGCAGGGCAGAGGAGTTCATTGTCAGGTACGGGATTGCCGCCATCAAGGAAGGCGTGTTCAGAGTCAAGGGATTCGGAACTCCGGCCGGTGTGCGACCGCCTCTGGTAGGGAGGTTGAAGGAGGAGGAGTGGCAAAAGGCCAGGGATGATTTTTTGCTGGGGATCGAGGCGTTTGAGAACTCTTTGTGACGGGCCCATGCCTCATCCAAGGAGATTATCGCAGCAACAAGATGAGCTTTGTGCAAGTGCATAACAGCAGAAACAAACACCACAACATCAACAAACTGCATAGTGTAGCCTGCCCGGCTAGCTCAATCGGTAGAGCGTGAGACTCTTATATATCAGGAGTTCTCCGATTTAAATCTCAAGGTTGTGGGTTCGACCCCCACGTCGGGCTCAATTCCCGTCTTCGAATGACTCAAGATTGTATTTTTTTTTGGATTTCAAACATTTTTACTTTACGTTGTGTGGATGTAGTATTGTGGATGTTTTTGGCTTTGCTTTCGTTGGCAAGGTTTTCCATGTTTATGGGTGGAGGATAATGAGGTTGTTGTGGGTCAATACAAAAGGGGCGAGCAAAAGCTTATTTATGCAGAAATTAAGTGAATAAGAAGTTGTGCAAGTTGTATTAATTGAGGGGGAAAAATACCTGTTTATGAAACTTTTTGGAGAGGTTTTATTTATTTATTTATTTTATTTTTTTCGTTCTTGAGGAGGACAAAAGAAGAAGCAGGGCCAGGAATTGTAGGGTATTATTGCCTCACTTATACCAGTGCTACCTAAAACGGATTCTGTAGGCGTCTGTTTTGGCCGAAAGAACTTTATGAGGGCCCTGACGAGGCATTGGTCTGCGTTGGAACGTAGTTATGATTGGTAAACAGTGATTGATAGGAGGAGTTGCTCTGTAATGGAGGAAGGATGTCGGTACGCACGGAACTGAGCCATTGGAAGAAGAAATCCCAGTGCATGACTATACTATAAACATACAATATCTCCAGCTCTCTCATAGCAAACTACTTTCTCTCTCTATCTCTCTCTCTTTTTCGAAATGATTACCGCGCTGCGTCCAAAGCATCCACGACCCTCTGTCTCACCCAATCCCGCTTCTCAACCCCAAAACTGATCCTCACCAAGTTCTTTATGACTCCATGCGATGCGGCCCAGTCGAGCTCTTTGTAATGTGCCAAGATGGTATATGGACAGCACAAGGTGAAATTGGTCCCCAAACTCGGCCCCTTGGCCACATCAAACGCGTCATGGAAAGTGACAGCCTGCACGTCGGTGCCGAACTCGATGCTCATCAAAAACCCATACCCTGCTCCTTTCTTTTTATACTGTTCATAATAGACCTGGGTGTCGCTGCCCTTTGGATAGTAGACCGTCCTGACCGCCGGGTTTTTCCGGAAGACCTCAAGCATGGCTTCAGCATTATTGCTTGCCTTGAAGACACGGTCCGCGAAGTCCCTTGAGTTTCTCTCCATTACTATCATGTCCTGGCCAAAGTAAGCGTTCTTGTCTGTTATCGTCTTGAGCTTCTCCCGAATATAGTCGCTTCTGTCGGGAGATCTTCGCGGGTTGATAACAACGGAACCGCCCATGACGTTGCAGCCACCACTAAACATCTTTGTCATGCTCGTACAGATGGCATCGCAGTGATCTAGGAGGCTTAGAGCGGCTGATGTTCCAATGGTGTCGTCGACCACTAGCTTGAAGTCATACGTGAGGCTCATTTCCCGTAGACGAAGGAGGTCGGGGGACCGTAACAGCGGGTTGCTTGGAAACTCGGTAAATACGGCGCAATACTTTGTGCCAGATCGAAGCTGCTTTTCGAACAAATCCAATTCATCGTAGCGCACAATGGTAACGTGGTTCTCTCCTATAACGAGCTGGAGAAGCTTGATAGTATCGACATATAAGAAGCCGAAAACAGCAACAATGGGGTTCTGGACCCCGTTGACGACTGCTTGGATGGCTGCTGCGATTGCTGTCATGCCGGTAGGATACAAAAACACGTCCTTGTCGGGGTCAACAGTGCGGACCTCAGCGTTATGCTTATCCTCTCTAGAGGAATCGCTGTTGGAACAGTCGCCATCGGCATTAGGGGTGGGAGCGCGATGGCAGTAGCAGTCAGCGCTGGCTGCGATTCTCCATCTCAGAGCTCTCTCGGCAGTCTTGACGTCGTTCAAGTAGCCTTCCTGATTTCGAGGCAGTTCGATGAAGGCCTTGTTCTGCTGACAGAGGGCACAATTAAGAGACGGTGAAACCTCCTCGCGATACGGGTACGGCTTGCAATGCTTGGACGGTGGGCGCTTTTGCTGTGGTAGCTCTGGCGGAGTCCAGCTACAAAGATTGGGGCGCCGAGGAGGACTCTGTGGTGTAAGGGCCGTAGATGGGCTGCTTCCAGTCTTGTGCAGCAACGGGGCACACTCCAACCAGTACATGGCACGTCTGGTCGAGATGGCGTACCCGCTGTGTTGAATGAGCTTTCGGGCCTTGTCTGTCAAGTCGGTTGGGAAAGATACGATGAAGAGATAGTCTTCTCCACTAGGTGTCAGTTTGGCAGCGTCCTCACGCGACAAGTCTGGCCGAAGTCGAGTGGTTCCCCCGTACCACTGGACAAGATGTAACTGGAATCGACTGTCAAAGGGGACGGCATCTTTCCGCATGTACTTAGCAAACCAGTTGGCATACGCGATCGAGGCAAAGGCCAGGGCTCCGGTGCCGTCCGCTGCTGGGGTCGAGACAAGGGACAACAATTCTTGTGACAGCTTGGTTACGACTCGAGGGATGAAGAATCGTGGATAACCCGTGTTCATCACTTGCAGGATGTCCGGCTCGCGCTCAGCCCAGCGTATATTGTCTCTCCATGTAGGTAGATAGACACTGACCGCCTGCAGGATTTGGTTAGAGACTCGGAGGCATTGAATGCTGTGACATCAGGCTGGTAGTATTAGTGCTTACATGGTGGTCGCCTTTTGGCAGAGGGTCACCCAAGGAAAGCTTTTCCGGTGCCTCCATTGAAGTGATGGTATTGAAATCTGTGATGGTTTCAGATGCTTGCGGTTCTCGATTGGAATTTTTATTTTGACGTTGCGGTTCCAGTTCAGAATGGGTATTGTTGGGACATAAAAGTCTTCCGAAACGGCGGTGAAGGTGGTGGAAGGGATGTGAGCAAACCACAAAAAGCGGTGTCTGGTTTCAGCTTTCTAGGTTCGTCTGATGTGTCAAATGTGCTTTCCTTTATACACGATGCATGACATCACGCTGAGGAAAGATTGTGGAGTTTTATTGGTGCCATCATCTTCGATCGCGTTAGCTCTAGGCTGATAAGAGCCTAGGCCATTCCCCTTCTCAAGACGTGGCTGATTATAAGCCAGCTGAACTCCCAGAGTAGACAGGAGCATTTTGAAAATAAGGCAAGGGGAGTGAAGTGGACGAAGGAAACTTTGTGCCCTCAATGGTCCGGATAGTGCACTCTGGTCTAGACAGCTTTTCTCGCCCAAAATTTTTGAAAGGACTCTCTTTGAACACTCGGATGGTATGCTTATAAGTCTTCTCAGTATCCTTTCCAGCTTCAGCACAAAATTGGAAGGATTCTTGTATTGCTGTGATGCTCGGGCAATCTCTGAACAGCCGTCAAATCACTCACCATGGCTCGTGAATGATTCAAGTCCACCAAGTGTCTCCAGAGGCAGAAGCCAATGTGAAAGTGATTGCGCGTCTCAATGCCGGTTACAAGGTGGAGGTTGCAGCTGGGTGGAATTGGGAGATAAAGAGTCGCTCTCAAGATCTCAACCAAGATCTTGAATGGACTCGGGATCTCGGATGAAGAAAGCATCACTCAGAGCTTAGAAAGTATCAAGTGCAGACATTACGGTTATGAGAAAAGTGATATTCAAGGCTTTGGGCTTGCCAAGTTATTGTAAAGTCAAAATGGCACCACAAACTGGAAGAAATTACAACAGACCGCTTAGGTCGCTCATTACTTTCCTGTTTGAAGCAATGAAGAGAACCAGCTGTATTGTGGTATGAAAGTGCCACCAGTGAGACGGGGCAAAAAGAGGCATGTTGAGGTCGAGTGTCATGTATTGTTTCTCTTCAACGGCACAGGTGACGTTGTCGGGACGGTCCGGTGAAAGTACAATGGGAGAAGGGAAAAAAAAGTGCGACATCGAAAATTTGAATCTGGACGCCCCGCAAAAAGGCATCGGCGAGATGACACTACCTGGCCTGCCAGGAGTTTACAACTACGCTAACAGGACAGTCAATGTCATATCGCCGATGCCGATGTTCGGTCCAGGGAGCAGAGACTATAGGCTCAGGTTCTGTTCTTGAGGGGGTACGGTGGCATGGACTCCCTTGGAGAGCCCGCTCCTTCCTTTGCAATCTGTCTTGAGTCTGTGTGCAGCCTTGAACACTGGGGTTGTATTTTTCAGTGAACAGAGGGCCTAGAGCCCACATTATTCCTGGTCGGTCTCGATTCGTCTCTGTCATGGGAGCTTTAGGTGGACACGCATTCCAGTCCTCACTGTGAAACCTGGAACCTCCACTGAATATCCGAACACCCTCGAACCCAGCCACATAGATCGGCCATATCAGCATGACCATTACATTGCCCCTCCGATCGGTACTGTTAGCATACCACAGCACAATTTTTATCAAGAAACCTACCTGTCCAACCGTAAGTGTGATCCAAATAGGCCCGCCAGTTCGATGACGTTGGCTTTACTCTTTCTTCCACATAGCTAACGCTATGTTACTGGCCGAGTCTTCTAGGTTGTCTCTGCAAGGATTTTCCTTATCACAGCCTGCCTACCACTACCAGAAACCTGAATCACTCCGGCGTCGTCATTCCCCACAAGACCTCGTTCCGATCACTTACAAAGACACAGCTTCCAGTTCGGGTCAAGTCGGAGCTGCCCTTCAATAACGACGCAGATTGGATACAGCTCGTGTTAACAGCTGCATCTCATCGGGCCGAGGAACAATATCAACAGGCGTATGGGTGATCACGGGTGTTCCAGTCAGAGGCGCAGCAGATGATGGTACACTACATTAGGAACTCTACCGGGAATTCGCCTGTGGGGTTGTTGGGCACCGCGGAGCCTACGGCCAAACGACAAGATCAACAATGGTGTGGTGATATGGAGGACAAAATCTTGTCCTACATTAACGCAGAGCACATGGATCACCGCTCCGTCTCTTGGCTTCAAGGAGTCTGGAATCTCGACTTTTCCCCTGGTGATCATCGAGCAGGTTGTGTCAACGATTTCGTCTCACCCGAGACTTCCAGCGTTTCTTTTGCCCGCGTTTATCCTCCATCAGCATTGCCGCCGATCGTCGGTCATCTTTGCCATCTACCCCTGCATCGCGGCAGTTGTGTTGACAGCGGCAAAGCCTAATCGTCCACGGCCCAGGCAACACCAAGACGATGGTTCAGGAACAAACCCTCCCAATTCACCGCTCGCCCCCTATTTACAACTAGACTAGTGTATATTACACCAGGTGGGATGCAATCCATTTCGCCCAACCCCGCGCGCTTGCTCAAACAGCCATCCTTGCTCGATGCTCAGGCTATGTTGGTGGAAAGCTCCGTCTTATAGGGCATGAGCCCATCACCAGAAAAAGTCCCGATCGAGATGGGATTGGCACGTGCTTTACTCGGCCCTTTTCTCAGCTCATATCAGCCCTAGCTCAGCTTCGGCTAATATCTGGACGCCGGCCGCAGTAGTTGCCCTCTTCTCGAATCTCTCGATCTCGATGAAACTTGTCGATCCACCCCCCTGTCCGGGACTGGCAGTTGGTTTCTCGAACAATACACGGCTGGGCTATTTCTTTACTCGAGTGTGGGTTTCTGTCCGCTAAAAAATCTACTCCCGTGGTCTTCCACGTGTCACAGCGTGGAGGTGGCAGAGTGCGCCTTGAAATCCGGGGTTAATATGGATAATCTGGGGCTCAATGGGCAGATGCGGCATTTGGCCTCCAGGACGGAGGAAGAAGCACCTCGACGTCACGGGGAGCGGCAAACCTGCAAGCCTGCACACACGGCAAGTTTTGTGTGTGGTGGTCTGCCATCTTTGCATCTGTTGTGACTGCACGAGTCTGGGGAACGGGCGGTACGGAAAATAATAATTTCGCTTCCAATATGGTCCTGACAAGGCTTGGAACATAACCTGATTGGGATTACCGGTGATGCGGGCAGCTCAAGCGGCAGATGGGTCACTTACCCCAACTGGACGAAACATGGCATCATCCCATGTTTTTTTTCTCTCTCACCTCCTCCCTACCCAACTTCCCCACAACTCCACAGATGCTGTTCGGAACGAACAGGTTGGGTGTCATGTATGTACCCCAGTACCCCAGATGGCACCCCATGTTTTGAAGCGCGGCAAATCTGGCCGCGGCTTGACTAGCTCGCATTCTTGCATAAGGTAGCAGTTTATTTGGCGAGGATGTTTTTATTCGTCCTTGGCACCATCTTCGGTATATCCACTTTCCCAACTTGGCCCTGTTCCATGCCCTTCCAACTGATCCAGTGCCATGACGGAGGTTTAAACCGTCCTTCCAGCCCAGTCATCTCGTTCCTGTCTTGAAGAGACGAGACCGGATGTCATCAATGATCGAGAGGAGCAGCCAGCCCCGGGTTCCAACCCAGACCAAGACCAATCCCCTTGCGCGATAGGCCTTGGCCCTCACTGTCTCTGACATTTATATCTTTGACGCTTGGGTCGTTGGAACCCCAACTACATTGCGGCTCTGCTCTTCTTCTCTCCCCCAGGGTTGCATTCATTCTTCTTGTTCATTCTTCATTTTGTTTGCGTGTGTGGTGTGACCGACATGGCTCCCTCAACATGGACTCATGGCAACGACGCCGAGAAGGGCCTGTACGACAAGCACGAGCACAGCGATGACAGCCTCCCCACCTCACCACCCGTCGCCCACATCGAAGATGTCAAGAAGGATATGCAGATCATCGAGTCCTACTCGACGGCCCCCGGCGTGTCCCCCATCCATGAGGGCATCACACCAGACAAGGAACTCGTTCCAGCACCGGCGCCGGTAGCTGCCCCAAAGAAGCCGGCGGCAAAGCCAAAGGTGAAATACAGCAAATGGATTCTCTGGTGCCTCTGGTTCAACACTTACCGAAAGTTGTTTACTTTCGTCACCATGTTCAACCTCACCGGTATCATCCTGGCTGCTCTGGGCAAATTCACTTATGCGCAGGACCACCTTGGCGCTCTCGTCTTGGGCAACCTTCTGTGCGCGGTCTTGTTCAGGAATGAGCTCTTCCTGCGAGTTCTCTACGTGGTTGCCATCTATGGGCTTCGAAGCGTAAGTACCCTCAATCATGTGCAAAATCAGGCAATAATTCTGACAAAAGTAATGTCTCAGTGGGCTCCTCTCAAGATCAAGCTTGGCGCGACTTCCATCCTTCAGCATGTCGGCGGTATCCACTCTGGCTGCGCACTTTCAGGGGCTGCGTAAGATATCTTCCCCGTCGAAGATTCCCAAAGTCAACACTGACACCATATCCAGTTGGCTCATATACAAGATCGTCGACATTATTCGATACCGCGCCGTCCAGCACAAGGCCGTCATTGCCACAGGTATCATCACTAACGTTATGGTCATTATTTCCGTTTTAAGTGCCTTCCCCTGGGTCCGAAAGTCAGTTACTCCCTTTCACCACACATGGCTCTTTTCAGCAAAACTGACCTGTACCCAGTAACCACCACAACATCTTCGAGCGCCACCACCGTTTCATCGGCTGGCTCGGTCTCGCTACCACCTGGATCTTTGTCATTCTCGGCAACACCTACGACATCAAGCTCGGCGAGTGGAGGCACGATTCCAATTCTCTGCTGAGCGCCCAGGAGCTGTGGTTTGCGGTCTTCATGACCATCTTTATCATGATCCCCTGGGTCACTCTTCGCGAGGTCCCTGTTGAGGTTGAGATTGTATGTTTGAGCTATGCCAACTATTATGAGGTCTGTTGTACTAACAGTGCATACAGCCATCTCCCCGCGTCGCCGTCCTCCGCTTCGACCGCGGCATGCAGCAAGGTCTCCTCGGCCGCATCTCCCGCACCTCCATCATGGAGTATCACGCCTTCGGTATCATCTCTGAAGGCCG
Source organism: Cladorrhinum sp. PSN259 (assembly GCA_033725935.1). Lineage (NCBI taxonomy): Eukaryota > Fungi > Ascomycota > Sordariomycetes > Sordariales > Podosporaceae > Cladorrhinum > Cladorrhinum sp. PSN259. The sequence goes on from MU867081.1 coordinate 110,799, forward strand.
CAAGACCAAGTACCACTACATGATCTGCGGCGTACAAGGCGACTTCACACAGGAGCTGGTCAACAACCCACCCAGGACAGTTTGGACTCGTGAACTCAAGTTCGGTATGTTTCCCATTATTTTGGGCACTTTCCTTCAAATCCCCACTAATACATATCCCAGCCGGCGTCGGCCACGCCTCAGCAATGTTCAAGCGCGGCATCCGCATCTGCACCGGTACCGGAATTGGCGCGGCCCTCTCGACATGCATCCAATCTCCCAATTGGTTTTTAATCTGGATCGGCTCTGACCAGGAAAAGGTCTTTGGACCAACCATCAGCGGACTTATTCATAACAACATCGAGCCGGAAAGGATGATCCTGTGGGATTCCAAGAAGCGGGGAGGAAGACCAGACACAGTGAAGCTGCTGAAGGAGGTGTACGACAGTTTTGGAGCCGAGGTTATTTTTATTACTTCAAACAAGCAGGGTAATGATGAGATGATGAGGGGCTGCAGGGCTGGTAAGTCTATTTCTCGGAATAAAATGTTGGTATGGACCGTGGTACTAATTCTTTGTGTGCAGCTGGCATGCACGCCTTTGGCACTCTTTGGGACTTTTAGGTGTTGAAAGAGGATGTTGTCGGTTCGTTAAGGCTTGCGAGGCCTTCTTTGTTGGTGGATTGGATGTACATAAGGATGATTCAGCATGATGGAAATCATGTTGGGCGGCAGGCAGGGATGGGATTGGATGGGTTCATTTGGAGTTCTTTTTCTGTTTTGTCTGCTTTTTCTTTTGTTTTTATAAAGCAACTTCAAAGAGTTGCTGCATGTTGGATGAGTAGAGCCACTCTCCTTCTTGTGTTCATAGGCCATTTGCATTGTTTGGATGGGGGTAGATGTCGAGATAAAGTCGTCAAGGTTGAGTGTCGGATAGCATTTGGAGAGTAGACGGGTGCATAATTCGAATTCAATATTCTTATTACGGCTTTAGGTGCATGTGTAACTTTTGTGATCTTTTATTTCCATTCTCGCTGGATAAACTGTGGTGTTGAGCGTGGCCATGTTGATGTTCCAGCTTCCCACATCCAACCCCAACCCTGATGTACCCCCACTCGTTCTCCCCCTCCCCTTGCAGGTTGTTTACCTTTCAACCCCTGAAATCTCAACATGCAACCAGTTCCATGTCTCTGATATCGCCTGGACAATTTTGTCCCCATCTCGATGATCTCAATGATGATCATCTTGTGATTTCTCCTTCAAATAACGGCCTCCAAATACCTCACCGCCACACGGCACGGCCCTGAACCCCGTCGAAATACTCTTTCTCTTGTCGAACCCCACTTTACGGATTGTTCGTCAAGCTGAAGCCGTTAGCGAAAGGGCAAAGGGACGTCGCCATGGCGCCAAATGCCCAGAAATGGAATGGATTCCCCTCCCCCATCCATCCCGCACTCTTTCTCTTTTTCGCGGCCCGACTGGCTCCGGGATGGCAAAAAACGGCAATTCGAATTTGTGCCTGCACTTTCTAGTGCTGAACATAAATGGGGTTTCTTATGGTGTTAGTAGGGCTGTGTCAGGGTTTCATTTCTTGTCATTTGTTCGTTCGGCGGCATTCCGCCCGTCCAAATGCACGAACTGTCAGAGAGGTTTGGTACAGCAATGGCTTTCGGGCCGTGAGTGCAACCAACCCCCCATACCCCAATGGATTGTTCTGGCCCTGCGGCAACCCAACAAGGAAAAGGCAGACTTGAGAGAGTCTGTCACAGTTCTCCAACACGTGGGGTATCATTTCATGGATGCTCCCCCCCGTCGATCACTTATTCCAGAAAGAATGACGGCGGATGCAGTCCGAGGCTGTGGCATGATTCGGATCTCAGGACCCGACAACCAGGTCGAGTTTTGGAGAGAACGGCATGTTCAAGCTTTTTTTTGTGTGTGTGCATGTGTGAGTGAAGAAAACTTTGATTTTTTGGAGATGATGGAACGTGGTCACAACGTCACAGTAACGATCAGTCCAAGTTTAATCGTTCTTGGCATTCTCTGCCAAGAAGCCACTGGTTCTGTGAGATCTTTTTTAACCCAGGACATTTTGAGATCTCAACGCACGGACCATATCTCAACGGTCGACGGCGTTGAAGACAAGATTCTACCAAGCCGATCCTCGTGGATTTTACTCCTCAAAAAATCCACCGTGATTCAAATCATTCGGAGCCTTTATTTTTGGGTATCATTCGGCGCCACTAAAGATGCCTTTTTTGTGTTGTTTTGATAACTGATAAAGCATGAACCCAAACAGGAAATACGAGGGGAAAGCAAAACACGCGAGATCTTGGCAACAACACCTCATCGAGATCACCACTTTTTCATCTTCACATAGAATTGCAAGCACCTGTGTATAGTCTAAAACACATGACATCACAAAAACAAAACAACTCGTATAAGTTTTCTCAACCACAAGACCAACACCAAAAACACCTCGCACACCTATCTCGATTCCCAATTCGGCCCGTAAAAGTGACAACAATTCCCCTTTCGGCCCGCCAGAAAAAGAACGACCGTGACATGATAACACTTTGATCCACAACGCAACACACCCACCCACATTCTTTTTCTTACCCCTCCAGATCCTCCTGCCCCTCAACACCATCTCTAGGTATCTTACGGAATACCTTTTTTGACTTTGACTCCGAGAGGATTGCTTCAAAAGTTCACACGTGCAATGCGATCGCCATCCCGAACTTACGATTCCTTGCAGATTATTGCTCTGTAAAAAAATGCAAGTCTGCCTAAACCAAATACCAAACCCCCGCGATGAATGAGGCAGTGTAGGTACGTGACTTGTACGTGACATGTTCCAAAATCAATAGCACCCAGTGCGTGACACGATACATACGACCCGAACTTGAACCGAAAGCAATGCCCCCTGGCCTGCCTGCCCTGCCTGCCTGTCGTTGCTTATCTTTTGTCTTTGTTTCCTTCTTTTCGTAGTAAAAAAAGTTGTCAATTGACGTCATTAAGTGACTCTGATATCTGTCTCTTTTGCATGCAGATGGATGGGTCTCGGAATGGAGGTCTGCCCGTGTGTGGACATGTTTCCAAGTTTCCAGTCAAAGTAGGCTGTGCTCGCAGTGCCAAGTCGCAGGGTCACACGTTGACGGAAGCCCTGATGATGAGCTGAAGGGAAGGCATCAGGCTGCCATCCTATGCTTTTCTGAGAATTCCTCAAGCTTGACAGAGATAAAGAGTAGGCGCGCGGCTCAGAAAGGTTGTGCAAAAATTGCCGCCTGAATAAACAAGGTTAGAAATAAGGGACAAGGAGTGGAGGAAAGTGGATGGGTAATAAGTTACATGATTTTTTGTCTGGCGTTTGATAAAGAGGGCCCTTCGTCTTGTTGACATAAGAAAAGTTGATTGCGGGATGATTTTGGCGGCATATAGGAAGTCCCTTCAATTTTTGGGAGGGTTTTCATGTGGGTCAAATGGGCTCCATGTTGTTTTTGTGGGAAAGGGGAATTGACGGGCCGGCGGGCCGGTGGGGAGTGAGGCCGGAAGGGTGACCCTCGAGTTTCTTGGGGCCGGAGGGATCCAAGATGATGATGATGATGATGGGGGAAGCTAGTGGGGGTGGTTCATGTGATGATGATCGTGTGAGGATTTTGATGAGGCGGTTGATTATGGCGTGGGTGGATAAAGTGTATGGTTATCAAGACCAAAGTTTGATGGATCTATTGCCGTGGTTGTTGATGGCGATTGAGGCCTGTATTATATGGTGACAGCATTGATTATGGTATGAGAAACGGGTCTAGGTTGTCATACAATCGATTTGTCCCTGAAATTTCAGGATCTGAGACGGGAAGCCACTGTTAACTTGAAGGATGCGGATACCCCTCTTGGCCGTAAGGCTCATACGTCCAGCCCTTCGGCGGTGAGGAATTGGAATTTGTGTGAACCCCATAGTCTTGCTGATCGTTTGCGACTGCGTTGTCAGCTGAATTGTCGTTCTGTTGGGTGCCAGCTGCCTTCGGAAGACTCCCAAATTCTCCATCCACCGTCGAGAGCACCTCACGCCTCGAATGATTTGCCGCGGTGGAAGATTGCCCTTGTAACCCTGGTTGTCCTGTCCATGTTGCACGATTAACATCATGGGTCCGAATTTGCTCGTCTGCCTTTGCAGTTGGAATGTTCGAGATACTACTCCACGGCAGTGACATTCCAAATCCAACCCAGGGCCTGTTGAGATCGGCAAATTCGCTGGCTCAAAGAGAGGAATCCTCGATAGCATCTTCGCTGTAGGTTTGATAATAAAGGTCTGAGGGGACGACGTCGTTGAGCATATTTTGCTCCTGAGCAAAGCCAGGGAGTGCTTTCCAGTTGTCATCTTTTAATTTTTTGTTCTGTCTGCCGTCGTCTTCCCGCGTATTCCTTGCCCGTTTCATGCCATGTGCTTCAATGTGCTTGGGGAGTGATTGAGACTCAATTTTTCCATGTTGCGCCGCGCTGCCGCCGGCTTCATCATCCAACTCCCCATATCCCTGAAGAGATTTCGCTGACTTTTGTGTTGCGAATAGGACTAGTTGTTTCTCGCCATGTTTGTTCCCAGTTATCCTCCGAGCTGACTCGGCCTCAAGCACTCGTTTATACTTCTCCAAAAGAACTCGGACGCGAGACTTTAGACGGAACTTGTCATCCTTTGGTCTAATGTTCAGTCTAGGGATTCTCTCCATCATAATGTTGATCCCCGGGGATCTTATGTTGTGAGCTTCAACGTTGACCATTCCTTCCAGCGTCTCGATGTATTGTGACATCTGTGACATGACCGCCTCTTTTCGCGGGTCGTCCGGTTCTTTTTGCGGGTCGTCCGGTCGCAGCATGCCTGTCGGTAGTTTGTGACTCAAGGATGAAAGCACACTCGTAATTTTTCTTCGCTGTGAATCGACTGCATCCTCGACGCTAGAATATTCACCCTGAATCTTACTGCTTGCCGCCTCAAGGGCGGATGACAGTGTTGTGGATGGAACATGATTTTTCGGCGTTTGTGGTTCGCCGTTTTCTGCTTCCTCGAGAATGCTCATCCCAACAGCGGGTTTCCCGGAAGACATCATCCCTTCGAACATATCTAAAAGTGTCTGGGAACGCTGCCTTATATGGAACTCACTGTCTTTCGGAATTTGGTTCAGTCTGAGTATTGCCTTGAGGACATCGCATATCTTTGTAGATTTGATATAGACGGTTATCATTGGAGTCTCGAGGAACTGTTCCAGCTTTATGAGGCATTCTAAGATGATGAACATATCGTCCGGTACCGGTGGCTGGTCCGGCAGCAGCAGTGTTCTTTCCAGCTTGTGTATTAGAAACAAAAAAGCTGTCCCAACATTCTCTTGAAAATATTTGTCAAATTCGCGGTTAAATCTCTCAAACCGTTCATGCAGTGGCGAGGATTCTGTATCGAATTCTTGGACTGAGTGACGAACTGTGTTGGGTGCAGGCGATTTCTCTGTCGTTTGGCGCAAGCGGTCTCGCTCTGCCCCTTTCTTTAAAGTTACAGTGACTTCAGTTTCAGTCGGCGAGTTCGATATCGCGTTTGTTGCCTGTTGAAAGGTCGAGAAGGAGCTCTGACCCCTACGTACTGTCCTGGGCAGCGCTCGTTGTCGAACCGGATTATGATGATTTCGAACATGTGCCTGAAGGCTCGCTCTGGACGGGAAGCCGACATCATTGTATCCGCAGCCTTGTTGGTAGCATTTAAACCCGGGCGAATGAGTGGTTACAAGATGGTCGTCCAGTTCCTTAGACGACAAGAAACCGAACCTCCGACGAGTACATCCTCTGTGCGGACATGGATAAGCCGAAGTTGCGTACTGTTGGCGAAATGCCAGGATCTCTTCAGCTGGTAATGATCCTTGGTTGTCTTCCTCGATAAGTTGACGCACTAGTTGACGATACTTCTCATCGGCAGTTCTGAAGGCAGATGGCTGGAGCGGTGGAGCTGTCATGTGTGTCAGTAAATGTATCGAGATCATTAAAGCGATTATTTGAACAACGTCTTACCGGCATCAACTGAAACAAAATCGTCTTCCTGAAGAGTTCTAGTACTCAGTGTCTCAGTGAGCAGCGCTTTCAGCTCTGGTATGTGTGATACGACATCGAGGCTGTCGACTGCATGAGTATTTTGATGCCGTGAGAGTTCTACGATATCTAAGTCGGTGCCGGCTGAGTGTGATATTATCAGTTTGGAACTGGCGTTGGCGTGCTTATGGCAAAGTAGAGTGATTTGTTGCGTAAGAATTACTCTGCCTCTATAGCCCTGCACAGTAGTGCTAAGACCCATAGCATCAACAACGTGTTGGGTCCAATATTCATCAGCATAGTCATGAAGGCCAAAAAGCCCCTCGCAAACGTGAAGTAAGCATTGATTCTGGTCGGCAGCCAGAACAAGATCTAGATCCCGAGTGACCTGAGAAACACAGGCATAAGCGAGTGAGTGATGGGCTTCCGCTTCGTCAATGAATGGGCCGCTGTCGTCACTTAGAATATGTCTGCAGTCGAACGATGTTAGCGAGACCAACAGGTCCATCAGTCTATGAAGCGTTAGTCAATGCGGCTTCGACTCACTCGGTAACCGTGGAATGAACAATGGTGACAGTCCCGTGAGGTCCATCTTCGATGAGAGGCTTGCAGACATCGAGGCTTGTTGGAAATGGTCTGGTATCACGGTCAAGAATTTCTGTGCCCTCACAGAGCGTCGATCCAATGAGAACATCAGTCTTCTTTGTTCGAACACCATCCTTGGAGAAGATTAGCCATCCAAAAACTCTTTTCACCCGGGCCAACTGCACGGAGGAACATCTTGCAGCGATGTTGTTCAATATCTGGCCGTAGCTGTAGCGGCATGGTCAGTCCTTTCCAGACACGGTGACGGGTGAATAAGGGAAGAGCCATACAGAGCTTTTAGATCCTGAGGCACGCCTTCGATGCATGAACGAAGCTCCCGAATGCTACTTGAGAAGCGTAGAAGAGAAAATACAAGATGCACCCATAAGATCATTCCTATGCATACTGTCAGCGGGTTGATGTTAATACTCTTGACACAACGAGACTGTACCATCGGCTTTTTCCAGTATTTGTGACGTCAGCTCATCTCTCAGCTGTTCTGGCAAGCCACCGCCAAAGGACTCGTCAAGGTCTTCCATTGAGCTCTGCACGAGTATTTGGATATCGCGCATGATGAAATCTCGCTCATGACTGAGCGGTAGAGTCGGTTTGGCCCCGAGCCATGGACGGATGGACGGAAGATCTTGACTTGATATCAGGATCTTCAATGAACCATTGGCCTTTTTCGCCAGCTCCAGGAGATCCTTGATCACCGATTTATGCTCTGTCGCTGGCAACTCGTCGACTCCATCAACCACGAGGCGGATCTCTTCAAAATTTGGAAGTACTTCAGCCAACAATCCCTTGAGGACGGAAGCTGAAGATGTCTGGGCCTTTGCCAGATACTTGTCGTACAAGAGCGGAACCATATCACTGCTAAGCCGAACTATCTGCGCTACGATAGCTTGTAGAATATGCGTTTGGATGTCATAGGCAGATAGGTGTGTTTGTCGTGTTACAAAGATGAAGAGGACGAGTCGTCCTTTGCCCGTTTGTAAGAACTTGACAATTTGGGAGCAAAGAACCGATTTGCCTGTAGACTGGGTTAGAAAATGATCTTTTGACATGAGAGATATTTGTTGATTACCTGATCCTGGTTTTCCATTCATCCACAAGGTCCCGGTTGAGCTACTCCCCTGCCGCATCCAGGACCTGAACTTGGGGTGAGTGGTGATCCAAGCGCCTGTTCCTTCACATACGCGATCTCTCAGCCAGTCGTATCTGGATTGATGCTCCTTGTCCGATGTTTGTAGCCACTTCATGAGGGCTTGAAATTGCTCTGATTCCCATTTATTTTCGGCAGCCTTTGCTTTCTCCAAGCTGTCTTGACGCCACTCTCGCATCTCAACAATGTTGAGAGATGCCACCTCCTTGTCAATCAGGCTACTGGTTTTGGCGATGCTCTCCAGGATAGCGCCAAATCGTGATTCAAAGCGTCCCCATGATGAAACAAAGAATATCTTCCAGGCAGGTTTTCGAATCAGTGTCAATGCTTTGATTTGGAACTCGGCTATATCCTGGAACAGGAACGCCAACAGGTGCTCGAAGTCGCGGTTCCCCCGAAATGCCTCTTCATATCGTGCAAGCTGAGGGAGAGCGTTTCCAATTTGGGCATAGGCAGACAAGATCCTATCCAGTGCATGCGTCTGATCTCGCACGGATCGAAGGATGACCATAAGAGGGGCCTTTGAGTTTGTCAGTCAAGCAGAACTAAGCTTGCGGCCGCTCGAGTACCTCCAACATACCCAGATATAAGGCAAGAAAGGCACGCCATTGCACAAATGACCAACTGCCTTTGAGTAACGATCTGCAGCGTCAAGATAAGGGGAAAGGCGATCGAGATTTCGGAGGCATTGCTTCGCTCTCAGCTCCCTCTGGATATCGAACACACCCTGACGCACATCTTCCAACGAAAGCCTCTGTAGTTCACGGTCATCATCCACTTCAATGCTCCGACGAAACCGTTGGCACGATAGTTCAATGAGCCTAGACGCCATGGCGTTGGAATGACAGCAGATGTGCAGTGTGTGTCTGCTCTTTGATGCAAAAAGAAAGTGAAGAAGACTTAAACAACAAAGTGAAGAGGACATGCTTTGCAAAATTGGCGGGGCGGTAAGGGCCGCCCCTCACCAAAAAGTGCTCCTGGGAGGCGCAGCAATGCCAGCGCCTTGATATCCAATCCTGGGGCGCCAAGCATCGTGAAACTTGAACTTGCATGAGGGGCTGAGGTGGGCAGACAGGAAGGCATTTTGCACTCGATGCTTCTCCTTATGAGTTAGCATTTACTTTCCCGGAGACATCCTGTGCTACAAATACGACAATGATGAAATGGCAATACGGCTCATCAACTCACAGTGCAGCTCTGTCTGTCACTGATGAGCATTTTGACACAGATATCGCACTGGACTGTGCCCGCCACGTCAAGAAGTCTCGGTCACAACCGGGCAAAATCCCAGAAGATATGGCTAATGAGCCAACCACTCCTACTGTCTGCTTTGGGGCTGTAAGTTTCTAGTTCTAGTCCCGGGGAGCACGACTCATAACCTTTCTCTAGATTGGATCTTTTGAAGTACACTCAGCACCCGTTACCCTGCACAACGTCGATGTCACTCTCCAGGAAGATGGTAGTCTCATACACCAGCTCAACGGTGAATATCTTGGTTCGATAGACAGCAACGACTTGGCGCTTCTTGATGTGTTTCGCCAAGACGGAATTGGCTTTGAACTTTGCCTCGTTCCAGATTCCTCGACAACTCACAAGCGGGGACATACACGGAAACCCATCCTGTGGATCACCCTGCATGGACCTTTGGATATCGCAAATGACTTGGGCAAAACATTACAGGATCTGGAGCTTTACCTGCAAGATCCTATCCATTCTCGATTACGACTTCCATACCACAACCCACAACTGTTTGGGCCAAAAGATGGCTACAGTTCAATGGATGGTGGCCAAACAGACCCACCGGTTGGCGTTGAGACACTCTCCCCAACGGACCTTCTCGCCCAATTTGTATCTAATGACGACCTCCCTGAAACCGAGGGGTCACCAATTCTCAAGACCACATTGAAGCCGTAAGTATCTAACTACCGCTCCAGTCATATTGAGTGTGTCTAGGTCGGACGCTAACTGTCACGATCAATGGCTTCAGGCACCAGAAGCAAGGACTCACCTTCATGACCATCAGAGAAAGCGGATGGAAGATGCTCCCGTCCAGCTCCGATGTCTGGTCAAAAGAACTAGATGCTCATGGGAACACAGTGTAAGCTTTCCCCCAAAGACCATTGGGAAGCGGTGTCCTAACTTTCAGGGACAAACAATAGGTATATCAACAATATCACCAACGAAGTAAGCTACGGCGTACCACCAGCCTTCAAAGGGGGGTTGTTGGCAGACAGAATGGGTCTGGGAAAGACCCTGGCCGTCCTCGCTTTGATCGCACACGACACAGGACCATCTTTGGAGCCATCTACACCAAGGAGCACAACCCTCATCGTGGTACCGCCTACACGTAAGTTAGCAACTTACATTCTAATCGCGTGATCTTGACTGTCTCTGACTTCTGATCTAGTAATCCATAGCTGGGAGGAACAAATAAAACTGTATGCACTGTCAATTCCAGGCACCAGTTCTATAACTGACCGTGAATGATGTGGTTAAGGCACTACCGGGATGGTATCATGCGTTCGAGAAGACACCATGGCAATCAGCGACTGAGCAGCACTGAGGAGATCGAGAGCCACGACATCATTCTTTGTTCATATCCAACGCTGGCACGCGAATGGAGACTGAATGGTGCACATTCAGTTCTATTCCAACACAGTTGGCACAGAGTCATCCTCGACGAAGGTATCCAATGCCCACCTCTGGAACTCTATGACCCACAGGTGTTGACAAACCTTGAACAGCTCACCAGATCAAAAACACCGCAAGTTTCACTGCAAAAGCCACCTTCGCACTCAACTCTGAAAGACGATGGGCTGTGACGGCCACACCAATCCAGAACAGACTCACGGAGCTCGCGAGCTTGTTCCAGTTCATCCGAGTATTCCCTTACTCTGATAAGACAGTATTTGACAAGCACATCAGCAACCTGTGGGCAATAGGCCAACCCGAGGAAGCGCTCAGCAGACTGAAGAAATTACTAGGCTATGTGATGCTTAGGAGATCTGCTGAAGCGATCACCCTACCACCGAGATCCGATAAGCGAGTTACACTCCAGCTTGATGCCAACGAGCGAGAACAATACGACAATGCAAAACAACAGGCTATCAGGCGATTAGATGACGTATTCTTCTGTGACAACGCCAAGCTTGGATACATTAATGCACTATCCAAGATCAACACCCTGAGGCTGATTTGTAACCTCGGACAGTTGAATGATGAGATGGCAAATACCACAGAACGGCCTAATGAGGAATGCCAAAATGCCTTCTCTCGCTCAATGGCTTGGGACTTGCAGACTGCAACGGCTATGCTTCACGAGTTGCCTGAGCTGGGAATACCCTACACCTGTGCTAACTGCAAATTCAGCATCGAGGCAGCTCAGGCTGAGATTAACGCGCAGTCGGTTGTTCTGACCCAATGTCTATCACTGTGGTGTTCAACTTGTGTGTCAGATAACGGATCTGTCGACTCAACAGCAGATAGCTATTGCGCTTGTCAACCACCTTGTCCACACGTCCGACTAACCTTTTCTACTCTGAAGGGCCTCGGTGGCTCACCACCATGTATGCAATCCAGCATAGGAATGGGATGGTATCCTGCAAAAATCAGAGCTTTGCTTGCAGACCTGAAGACGATAAATGCTGATATCAAAAGGTAACTATTGCCCATTCCAGTCTTCCAACCAGCTCTGACAACTTTCTGGCAGCATCATCTTCTCATTCTGGAAATCTACGCTGGACTTGATCAAAACAACACTGGCGGAGAATGGAATAAGTTTTGTTCAGATTGACGGCACTGTCTCTAACAAAAACAGACCCGGTATTTTGGACAAGTTCAGGCAAGAAAGTAACTGCCGTGTCTTGCTTCTTTCCCTGTCATGCGGTGCAGTTGGGTAAGTTCAAACACATATACGAAACAACATCTTGCTGAAGCTCAAACTGACATTCATTAAAGTTTAAACCTCACAGCTGCATCCAGAGTTTACCTAATGGAACCACAATGGAACCCAGCAATCGAAGAACAAGCGCTGGCACGCGTTCACCGACTCGGTCAGACCAGGGAGGTCACCACAATTCGCTTCGTCATTGACAACACCATTGAGGAGGTACCACTCATGTCACTTCCCCATGATAGATATCACACCATACTAATACCCCACAGTTCGTTCTCGACCTCCAAGAAAAGAAGCGGGACTTTTCCAACATTCTCTTCTCCGGCAAGGGAGGTGCAGGGCTGCAAGTGACGAGGGAAAGACTTGAGGTGAGTGACAACAAGCGAGGGGCCCCACAAGAGCCAGATACTAATTTGTCCCATTCCAGGAATTGAGAACATTGTTGAGATGATCATTCTTTCCAGGAAGGGCAAACAAAGCCCGGAGTACCTCGCAATCTCCGACTTGGCAATCCCGCTTACCGAGACTTTGGCGCGGCCCCACATCTCCGAAAACTGTATGGGGACTGCAGCAGCTGCTCGAAAAGTGGTGGATTGGCAAAACTGTATGGAAAAGTGGGATATTTCCCAAGCCCTAAGACCTGGGTGGCCTGTAGTACTGGCCATGTGCCCCACCTGCTGCAACAAACTTTAACTTCATCACGCGGCTGATCAGCTATCTGGCGCCGTTCTTACCCACATTACCTAGAATGATGCGGTTTTGATGCCGCTTGACAGGCAGGAGTTGGAAACGAAGGAAGGACCGCATATATAGCGAGGAAGAAATTATGACTTCATCCGGGTTCCAGACTCAGACCCGTTTACGCGTTCAGAGCTTGTTCGGGGTTTCTGACTCTCTATTGGAAGGCAACGCAAAGATGAAAAACGTGATGAATACTGTTGATGTGGGATGGAGAAATCCCACAACGTGCAATCTACACACTAAAGTGGCTAGCTGCAGCAGGGTGAGCCACTCATGGTGGGCCACACAACACTCCCGTCTCGCCGGCATCAAGTGTATTCAGCCCAGTGAGAACCTGTCGGTATTTTGGGAAAGGCCAACTGGTGGGAAGAAATTGATTTTGCTTACACATGTTGTTTCATGCCACTTTTTGTCCAAGCATCAACATACAGTTTTCATTATCTCTTTAACACTCACAGCCCTGTCTTCCGTCCCATCTCGTTTTTTCTTAGCGATTCCGCACTAGTTGGCAGGCCATTCGAAGTGAGGGACCAACTCAGAGGCCGCGATGGCTGGTTGTCTCGAAACCTTCTTTCGTCTGAACTCTGTGATCTTCATGCCAATTATCGGGCCGATCCGAGTTTGTTATCACGCGTTATCGGGCCGCTTGTTTTGAAGTCTGCCCTTAACCATTCGAAGTCTTCTTATTTCTCCCACCTTCTCCCCATACAGGTCCTCAGATCCCCATACATTCGTCTTAGCTTCCGGTAAAGATTGTGAAATTCGCTTTGGTGCTGGTCAAGATTGGTCTCATCGGTTACTGGGCTGCAGTGCTTGCCTAAAGACATGATCTTCCACTCAGAGTATCTTGTTCTGTTCATCGTCCTCCGCCTCACCACTTTTCGTCCGAACTTTTGTGATCCCCTCGTCTTCTGGTTTTGTGGTGGAGAATAAATAGGGCCGACTAGCTCTCACTACTTCCTTCCTGAACACATTTGAGATGCTGTTTTTCCGTTCGACATCTCAACCTCACGCTGTTCATCCCAACTTCTATCGCCGGCGATAAGCCCGTTGTGGAGATACAGTTGGTGTCACTGAGAATTGTCCTCACTGCCTATGTTCTTTTGGTCTCCAGCCATCACGTGTCTTTTCTTTTCTTCCGTCTGATAGCTTTGCACGTTCCGTCCGAGCTGCAGTAATCTTATGGTGCATTGGTGAGGCCAAGCAAGCAATGGCATCAGTTAGCTTTCTTGCCTATAAATTCGAGCCTTCCATACCTTTTCTTCCTTTCATCATCTTGCTCCTTGCAACTTTCACCGGGATTGCCGTAGGTAGCTGATCACCAACATGGAGGACACCAGCAAAGCAACCAAGTCGAAAAGTAGGTATATTTACTACGACAAGTACAATAGCTAACGTGTCACAATTGCAGTCAAGCAAGAAATTCCCAGTATGTGGGCTCGCTACCAGGCCGAGAATGACAACAACGGCATGAAGCAGCCTGACATCCAGCCTCAGGGGAACAAGCACGGCAACATGCGCCGAGACTGGCGCGGGGATCTAGGAAATGGGAGCTCAGGTTTGAGCCCTCAAAATGCGGAGGCCCCCCACGCTGTTCCTGCTATTCAAGGTCAGTTGTTTGGGAACAATGCTGCTGGTCTATACCGACCTGCCAATCTAAATTCGAGTTTCTACGTCGCTCAGTTGTACGCCACACATCTCAACAGCTTCACGACCCATCTAAACAACTTTACGACTCATCTCAACTTTGCGACCCATCTGAACAACTTCACGGCAACAATGGCCAATACGCCTACCGAGCCTCACGGCATGCCTGATTTCACGACGGGCACCCATGGACATAGCATGGGGATTGACCCCAGTATCCTGAACAGGTCTGTCATTGTCCTCGTCATGGCTAACTAATATCACATCATCGTGTTTTTCTTTTGTTTTTTTCGTATTGGCATGCATACTGACATTCTTAACAGGACTCCCGATGCTCCCGGAGTGGCTGGCCAGCATCAAAATAGACCTGCAAATGTTACGGGCTTGCCTTACAACACCACGAGCATGTCCCACAGCATGACCGCCATGCCTCACAACGTGATCGGCACGCCTTACAATATGCCCGGCATCCCTGCGAACCAGTCCGAAGGCCCTGCAAATGGATTTGTCAGGCCTAACCAGTTCGCTGCCATGCCTAATAGCCCTCACGGTAGGCCTGAATACATCTCTCGCGACGTCGGTACTGCTCGTCCTTTCATGCCTAGAACACCGGCTACTCCCATCCACCCCGCCTCTCATGAAATCAAGGATAGAAATCCAATCCAGCCGCTGCAAGTTAGCATTCACGAGTTGCCTCATGTTCCGACCACGTTGGACAACTCGGCGCCGTTCACCCCGGACAGAGTCCAATTCCTGCCTCAGTTCAAAGACGAGCGCATCAACCGCGTTGTCCAGCTCAAGGCGTCGGACCTCATCCCCGTCGGCCTTCTCTACTCTGGCACGACGTTTAGCATCTCCCGCCTGCCCCTCGGCGACGGCACGACCGGCAACCTCACCCGCCGCTGGTCTGGCGCCGGCATGGCCAATATGGTGGTCACCATCGGCATGAACGAGGGCCGTGGGAACGAAGAATGGGCCATCGCGTTGCGCATTCGTGACTGGCCCGCCGGTCAAGTCGCGCGCTTCCCGGAGACGCAGGAGACTTTCCGTCTCCTCCACACGCTGATCGGCCACTTCGATCTGCTGCCCGACGGCCGTGAGAAGTGGTATGTTCTTCGCCAGCGTGACCGCACAACTGGAGAGAGATACATCAAGGTCATTCGCGCTTACGTTGATACCACCAAGCGGGTCGTTTTCCCGAACCCAGCTGGTGCAAAGGCCAAGAACAAGGAGGCGCGCAAGACCCAGGCTTCGCAGGCTAAGAAGCGAGAGGAGACTGAGAGGGCCGGAGACCGTGACTCTGATGAAGAGTTCATGAGGATCTTGCGGGGACACTTGGAAGAGGGCGCTGCCGAGCATGATACAGAGCCCGAGGAGGCTGAGGAGGATGATCACGACAACCATCGGCCCAAGGGTCGCGCCAACAATCGGCTTATTGATGTTGGCTCTATGGCTGACCAGGACAAAGCCAGGCGGCTGAAGGAGTGGGCCGCTACGAGACCGGGTGTTCTTTCGAACGACGAGCTCGGCCAGAATATTCTGCGGTTCATGACTGAGATCGTGCAGCCTCCTCCCACCACTGGCGGCCATCGTCAGAAGCGAGCCAGGACCGATGCTTAGATGAACTCTCTTGTTCCCTTAATATTCTTTGCCGCTCTTTCTTCCTGTTTCTTCTTTGGTTTGGAAACGGCGAATTACATCAGGATTCATGGATGGAAAGCAGCTGCAATGGGAATTTCTAGGGACGAGAGTTGTTTCCTTTTCTGTGAGGTGGGAAGGGTTTCTTTGGGCAGGCTTTTCTTACCAGTACGGGAAGGTTGGAGCATTGGCGTTGGCTACGGCATGGAATTGGCACGGATTATACCACGGGTTTTATTAGGAGGAAGTCTTTTCATTGAGGCTGACATGGGAGGATACCATGCGCCAGGATTGAGTTTTCGGGTTCAGACACTTGGTACTTCTGAACCACATTTACCGAAATTGAGTCTAAATGATTCCCAGAATTCTGACTTCCCCATTCCTGCTCATTTGTGATGCTTTGTTGAATAATGGTGAATAGAAAGCTGGTGCCAATGAATGAATTTTACTTATCCACCGTACTAAGCCAGATCATGGTGTGAGTGATGCTTTGATGCATCATTCTCAGTAACAAAGCAGATTCCCAGATAATGTGAATACGTCAAAGAAATCGACCAGATGTTGATCCGGTCCCATTATGAAAGCAGCACCCAATACTTAAAGACTCTCTATATCCACCTCAAATCAGGTTCGTCATTGACCCCCGTTCCATGATGCATGATTATCCTGATCTCCCGTTCCATCTCCACGCACATCTGTACTGCCTTGAACTTGCACGACCGGTGTTGTGGGAAGGGATAGCCTGCCAGTGAAAGCGCTCGAGAAAGACCAAAATGGCTTTGTTGGGTGTCAGTGCAACTTTTTAAAGACGAAGAAAAAAGGGTTCGATAGTCATCGTCCTTACCTTTAGGAGTTACATGTGTCGAATGTCGAACTCGGAAGAAGGGATTTTTGCTGGCAATCTTGGAGATAGTGGCTTTGAGAGTCCCTCAGAGGGCTGTGTTGCAAAAATACTGTAGCTCCTGTAATGGGCTACTGGGAGGACGACTCTTCTGTTCCCGAAGTTGGCTTAGCTGCAACGGCAGAATCATCATCGGGGGCCCGGGACGAGTCTTGTGCCTTGGCAGCAGATGCTTCTCCGAGGTGGGCGCCCTCATGACCTCTCTCCTGGCTGTTATTGCCTATCTTAGAATCATCATCTGTGCCGGCATGTACTGCAGACGCTGTAGCAGCATCAGATGGTGCCTCCTTCTCAACCTCGCCGTGGGCAAATGGGAGGTTCGCGGTGTGGGCGCTGAGGTGCTGCCACAGGGCCTCCTTTTTCGCGAACTGCTTCCCACAGCCGCACTTTAAGTTGTTCTGGGACCCCTTCAGCTCGTGCGGAGGCTTCTTCAGTCGCAGTCGCTCCTCCCTGATGTGGCGTGAGAGTTCGCCAGGCCATCTGAACTCCTCGCCGCACCTGCACGGCCACGAGGTGATGGACTCGTAGTATTCGCGCGTGGCTTTTGGGACTTGCGAATACTCGTTGTAGAGACACAGGTGGATGTTCTCCAGGTTGTGGACCTGGCGCGTCTCGTCAACGTGGCTTGCTGGTAGGAGGATTGTGGACTTCGTCTTTGGCGCCTCGACAGTCGCCTTCTCCCCATTAGCTGATCCTGCGGGCGTCATCTCCGAGTCGGTCGCTGATTCGGCACCGGCATCCTGCAGTGACATGGCAGATACTTTACCGGCGAGGGATTTGTTGACAGGATCAGCTTTGACGGGCGCGGCCGTTGGAAGTACGGTTGTTCGTAGGGTCGCCGGTGATGTGTCTGTAGACGTCGACGATTTTGTTTTGCGTTTCCGAGCCATATCTAAGGGTTGGGAATGGTGATTCGAAGTGGTGAATTGAGGTTAGGTGGTGGAGTTAGTTCGGGTGTGAATTGTTTTAAAAGACGCGTCGCTGGAATCGCTTCTTCTGCGTCCTTAGTGACAGGGCAATTAGTGTCTCCTGGGGGTTTGTGTTGGCACTTGGACTTATGCAACGACACGGACATTAAACCTTGCCTTAAAATTCAGGTACATGGAATTGCCACATTATGAGTTCGTCTTCCACCTCTTCCGCTTCCAGTAGGTTCCAAGCCCAAGGATTTTCTCTTTGCAAAGCGTGGACTCGCACAAACCCAACGCCCCAGCTATAACTCCAGCCCTAGCCTGCCCATGCCCCAGATACCTACCCATTATGCAGGAACGGCACAATGGCTACTTATGGCTAAACAGTCGACCATCGACTCCCTGATGGAAAAAGGGACTAGCTCAGTCTGAAAGACCATACTTGTAGATATTACAAGGATCGTGGAAAATAAAGGCAACTGCTATTATTACAACCAACAATAGGGAGTTGGAAACTAGCCACTGACTCCGATTCACTCTGGCTGTGTTATTCATGGCAGTTTTCAACGCAACCGTCCTTTTGGAAAAAGAGCTCAAACAGGTGTTGGTTCTTACATTCCATGTTCCGCCTGGCTATGCCAATTCTGTTATCCTCGTCTACAAAATATGGTTCCTAATCTCAGGTCCTTTTATTCCAATCAACTCCACCACCACAAAGCATCATGCGCTCCTAAACATCCGTCGACTCTCACTTCTAATACACGATGCTCAGAATACTGAGCCAAGGGGCAGTTTGTAAGGCCGAGCTCCGAAAAGCTGGCAATCCTGAGATGTCTTGATGTGCCTGTTGCAGTTGGAATTGGTCCCATAAGCTTTGTTATAGCACGAGCAAACCTAGTCTCGAGTCCGCAAGTGAACGGTGTTGTGGTGCTCGCGAAGGTCCTTCTTCCTAGTGAACCTTGAGAACGGGCAGAGATTGCAAGTAAGAGGGGTAGATCGACGGCGTTGCTGACACACGGGAGTCGGGACCTGCGGTTGCTGAGTGAAGGTTGAAGTGATCTCGAGGTTGTCGGGTGAAGCTGGCATAGGTGCAGGCCAGGGTCCTGGCACGATGTCGATGTAGTTGAAGCCATGATCAGGCGGTGATGCTTGCGGTTGGACGGAGATCGGGGGCTGAAGACTGTGGGCTTGGACGCGGGACCAGCAATTTGGGGTCATGGAGTAAAGCGTGGATGGGAAGCGACTTGGGGCCGTAAATAATCTGTCTTCAACTTGGTAGGGAATTGTATCTGGAAGAACATCGAAGGAGATGGGCTGCAAGGCTAAAGGTCCAGGTGTGGGGGATGCGAAGAAAGAGTAATCGAGATTGAGATCATTATTGCAGGGTTGCGAGGATCTAGACTGGAATCGGGGGTATGTCTGTTGAGACGAGAGACACTCGGTGAGGAGATTGGTGTTTCCAGAATTGATAACACTCCTGGCACTCGATGATGGGCATTGTGCACATGTATTGTAACCTCCTGCCCTGTCAAGGTGAGTTGTTGTCAGCATGTTGTTTTCAATTCTTAAGTTCGTCAAGCAAATCAGAATCTTGGGTGCTCACCATATCAACTGCGTTCTTCTGCGTTTTGGAAATGGCCATCGTTAGATTTTAAAACGACGGCCCCGAAGGGCAGCAAATTTGGCCTTCTATCTGATAGCAAGCTGAAGATCCCCGGTGATGAGATATGGAGCTCTTTATAGTTGTTGGTAGAGCTTCATGTATGCCAGATTCGGCGTCGGAGAATTGCCGATTCCCACCCGAATGATTCCCAATGATTCCCAATGATTCCCAATGATTTCCACAAGAATGCCCGTTCCTGCCACGTGGATGTAAGGAACAACGACAAGGCTTTCCGGTTCCAAGACCGCAGCTGAGGAGCCACATCAGCGTAGCCAATCCATCCGGCCGGCAATATTTCTGACCCTCCATCTTTTTAACTCAGGTTAGGAGTGCGAGGGTCTGGTTGGCCTCAGCTCAACCGCTAAGGAGGCACTAGCCACGTGTGCACGTCTTCGTGTGACACTGTTGCCGGAAAGTTCAAGATTCCCGCATTTACCTGGGATTCATTGTGGGAATCCTCCGAATCTGCGCCATATTCTTCCTCAGGCAGATAGTGAGGCTGACTGAGTGCCCGCCAAAAGTTGGTGCACTCCGTGACAAAGCAACCTCTCGGTCGCCTGCATGGTCAGCAGAAACTCAGCTTGGTGTTACCGTCCATTTCCGCTCTTCGAACAGCTGGGTGTTTGCGCCCATCAAGTCTCGATATCTGTGATCTGTAACTCAGGTTCAATTCGAAATTGAGAGCACATAAGAGAGAGAATAGTGATTCGAAATGAAACAAATTCTGACAGCAGCGACAAAAAAGAGCACTTTGCAGATGCAAATCTTTATTCCGTCTTCTCCGGGGCACCTTCATAAATCCGGACCACCCCTACCTGGCCGGTCGGACTCTTTCACGGGATCTCGCGTCACATTCGCGTCAAATGCAATCCTTAGGACCGACACGTTCAAACGCGATTGGAGAACACCCATACCGCATCTGCAAATACCCCAGCAGAAGCACGTCTTGGCACCAGCCAGAACCTCTGACTGTCCGGTCGAGCCACCGGACAAAGTCCGAGATTTCTCCACTTTCGGCCGCTTGCAGCTCCGGATTTATGTACGGAGGATGCAGCGTGCTTACTACGTATTTGCAGGACCAGTTAGGAAATATACATTTAATGTCCATCATCCCATCTTCATCTTTGTCTGTTTTTGTTGACCCCTTTTCAAACACACTCAAAGGTTTTTTCTTCTCAGATATCTTTTCTCTTCAATTCCAAGTCCCTTTCACCACTTTGACATATAAATATCATCACCCTTGCAGGTAAACCGCCAAAATGGTCATCGCTCACACAGGCATCAAAGTCCCCGCCGACCTCTTCGAGTCCACCATCTCCTTTTACGTCTCTGCCCTGGAGCCACTCGGCTACACCAAAGCCTTGTCCCTCTTTAACGACTCGGTCGTGGGGTTCGCCGACGCGGAAGGGACCTTGGATTGGTGGGTCAGTATTGCGCAGGATGGAGTAGCGCAGGGTGCTCACACGGCGTTTCAGGCCAAGGGTAACTAATCATTCCTTTTTTACTTTCCGTCTCTTACTCACTCATATGTTGACTTGACGACTGGACGAACGATAGATCGCGCGACGGTGGATAAGTTCTATCAAGTGGCCCTCGAAGCGGCCGGAGTAAAGGATAACGGCAAGCCGGGGTTGAGAGAGCACAGCGGTCCGAGTTACTACGCTGCTTTTGTGTTTGATCCGGCTGGGAATAATGTTGAGGCTGTTACTTTGAAGCCTGAGTAAGGTAGATAGGTAGCGGGGGGGACAGAGGAAACTGTGGATACTATACAATGCGAGTTTGAGATGCTGGACTGGGGGTGCAGTCTAAATGTGCGAAATAACTTGACTCAAATCATATCCTTGTATTTTCGTTGTCCAGTTTCTTTACATACTAGCTTGAGTTCTTGATGCGTGTGCATTGTTCTTCGGATGCCAAACTTGATGTGGCTATGGGCGTGATTGACATGTTCCCGGAGGGTGTAAAAAAAAAAGTATCCGATGGGATTGTATGGGAAGGAGGAATCCTGGTGTGTGTGGATGGCTGTCTGGTGACATGTGTATGGTATATAATGTGAAGGACCCGGAGCACCAATCAGCGGGTGTAGCTGACCTTCTCTTGTATGAGTACTTTACTTAACTGTATGAGTATTGCCAGCTCGCTGGTGTGTAATATTAGAGACCCCGCTTTCTTTTTTACCCGTCGTTCGACCGCAGCGTCAGTCGCTCACTTTTAGGCACGCGTTTTTTTCTTTCCTTCCAATAATTTGTGAGATAAAGTCAGTGTCTACGTGGGTGGTTACAGATTATTGTTTGCGTTCGTTCGAGTGACTGAGAAATTTAAACAGCAAGAACATGTAAAGAAAATGGGAATTGTTATTCACGGCACAAACATCAAGGACTTAGGAATCCATCATCACAGACTCGTTCATTTGGTCCAGCTTTGCTATCCGCTACTGCATGTGCTTATAACACTCCCAAAGCTACTTCCATCAATTATTCTGCCCATCCACAATCTGTCCCACAGCCTCCTGCGCAGCCTGCTTCCCAAAGAATTTAACAACCGCACTGACTACCGGACCGATCGGGATCCGTGGGTCCCTCCTCTCCAGTTCATCACCACCCTCATCGGCCGGCACGTCATTCAACATCATATCTTGCAAAGCCTTCATGACCTCCTCCTCTAATGCTTCATCCTCTGAGAATCTAGGCACAACAGAAGGGGGCTGAGCGGTATCAACAGCTTCAACCCGTTGTGGACGGACATCCAGGTCGAGCCTCTCCTGCCCGGCACAAGACGCAAGTTGTCTACATGCTTCAGAGGATACCGTGGGCTGACCGAATACTTGTCTTTTTTGTGCCGTCGCGGTGGTGATTCCTCCTGGGAGGTTGTTCATGGCCTCTTGTAAGGCACTGATCAGTTCGTTCAGGGCGGCGAGATCTTCGGGGTTGGAGGTGTCGGGGGTACTGGTAGGGACAAATTGGCGGCGCTGGTTTTGCGGGGCGTTCGCTTCTTGACTCGCAACGGTAGGTGTCTGCGTCTCGGTGAGTACTTGGTTTGCTACACCACCGAGTACGACGGCTGGGAGGACACTTCCGCCGCCGTTGGCGAGGCCCTTGATGAGGTTTGTACCGATGTTGCCTCTGGAGCCTCTGAATGGTTTGCGGCGTTGAACGGAGGGAGGAGGAGGTTGTTGCTGCGAGATAACCTGGTTGGCGACTTCTCCTGCAACAAGAGATCCTACAATGTTACCGGCAACGTTTGCTGCCGTATTTTGCAGGACACCGGTGGCAGGGCTGTGTTTGTTGAATAAGTTGCTGAGGGGAGGGAGCTTGGGGTCGCGTTTGGGAATGCTAGCAGCGTTGCTGGTTGCCGCGATACAGAGGCCGATGGCTGCGATGATGACAACTGTGTGCTTCATGCTGATACTACTATGTATTGAGGGAATGGATAGCTAGGAGCTAAACTGGACGTTCCTGAAACTTGCGGTGATGGAATTAAAAGAAGTAAAGCTTGCCTGAAGCCTGTTGTGTAGAGCAGAGAAAGGAATGGACGGACTTGCCAGAAGCCCTGTTGAGAATAATGAGCGAGAGAAAGTTTGAGTGGTGGAGAGAAAACTTTGAGGAGTCCGGAGACCCAACAAGACGCTTTTATATTCCCCTTTCTCATGCTTTGGTCTGCCACCAGGGGTTTTCTCATGAACAATAGGCCATTCTACTGCTGGTCTTCAGAATGAGGCCGTTTCAATATGTTGCACGTCCAGCAGGTCTTGAGATGCAGGAAAGACAACCGCCCTGCAAGACCATCAAAGAATCATCGCCAAGCATAACATAATCCAGAAATAGCAGTTTGACCACACCATATCATGCAGTCCTGATGCACTCAACCACGGTTGAGACATTCAGGGTTGAGAAATCCAGTTTTAAGGTAGATGGCGTACGTAAACCCGACATCTCAACCACGACGTAGCTACCTTCTACATGGCAACGACAGAGGCGATCTCTCAGCTTGGCTTGGAAGTTGGTACACCTCTCTTGTGAACGGATGCCACTGGCGTGCTTGCACAGCCATCTTGAGACTAGAGCATGCTGGAATTATCCTTTTCAGCTCTTGGCATTAAAACCGTGCCTTCTGGGCAATTTCATATATGTTTTCAGTTAAGTGACTATTAGTAACCAAACCAGTCTGTGCCATCACGGCAGTTCGTCAACTTCAACCAAATTTCAACGTGCCGCATGTCCACGACTATGAAGCCGTACGGCTTACCCCCTTGAATCATACAGAAACGTCGATACGATCGGCGGGCACAGTAATATTACATGAGGATGGCGGCTGCTTATTGAACCTAGCCTTTTGAGATCAGGTTTGGGTGGTGGTCGCGGTCAATCAGTTTGAATTTTTTTTGAAACGTTGTGAAGAACGGAAGGCAAGCTGAAGGGGTAGTTCAAAAAAGGTTTGCAGAGAAGAAGAGTACCGGTAGTAGAGCCAAGGAAAAGCCTGCGGCAGTAAACCCGACAATGGTTTCAACAGAATATACATCGCAAGAAGAAATTACCAATGACCACGAACAAGATCATCAAAAGCCACCATTGGCTTGGAAAAAGGAATCCCACTGTATCTGGCCTGCCCCGTCGCCCGAGTTCAGAATCTGATTGTCCCAAAGCGTCTGTTACTTGTTAGCCATCTAAACCATGACATTGCAAGAAGGATGTAACTCACCCAATCCCCCGTGGGGTTTGGGTCCAATAACGGATCCAGGTGGTCCCCGATTGCAGAAAGGTCCATCCCAGCCCCCCACTGGCTCCCGAGATTTGCCATTTCATCAACATTAACAGCCCCTGGAGACGTCCACAACGTGTCACTACTCGGCGGAGTTATACTCGTGCTCCCTGCCACGGTGGCAGGCGCAGCCAAGGCAGCAGGGTTAGGTCCCGTCTCCATGGCGAATGTCATCAACGGAAGGCTCGGATACATGTTTTCCATGTTCGCACTGCTACCAGTTGATTCGGGACTGTTGCCGAAGGTCTCCCCAGTGGACATGGACAACATCTTGGTCAAGATATTGTATGCCCGATTAGCTTCTGCTGATTCCTTTCGCCTGGCTTGCCAGAGGAGTCTCGACGTTCGAAGGATCTCCAGCAATTGATCCTGAGACATGATCTCCGGACTGGTATCATCGGCCAACTTCTCGGCAGCATCCCTCCTCACCAGTGGACTCCGCTCCTTGGCCTTTAGACACCACAACTCGACGCACAGGATCATGTCTGCCAAGAGAAAATTGTGTGTGCTCAAACTGCTGAGAAACCAGTGATTGCGATCGTGAGAGAGTCGGCCGCCCACCTGGAGCTCCACGTGTATGTCGTACTGATGCTTCAACGTTCTGGTTGCTGCATCGAGACACGCGCGACGGGAGTGTTCGTATCGCTTGTCTTTTCGGGCGAAGCCCATGTAACGACGGTGAAGGACGGTGCGGCACTTGAGGTAGAGCAGTTCTAGTTGAAAGCGCTGTATAATGATGTCCACCGGATCTACAAGAGACTGACTGAAAGGGCGGTAGCGGAGGGAGGCTGGGAAATTGTTGTGGACTTCTTCCAATTGGCGATCGAGATGCATGATATCGGCGAATGTGGCAGGCTTCCGGGCGCTCATCGCTGTTGTGATGGCGGAGAATACGCTGACGAGGCGACCTTTGATGATGCACCAGAGCACAACAGTTCGCTCAGTTTCTGGCCTCGAGGGTGGAAGCACGGTTGTTGACTCGTCAAAGTCTTCATCGTGAAGATTTCTGGGAAGCTCCGTGTCGTAGAGGTCGTTTGGTATGTTCCCTGGGAGACCGAACTGGAAGCCGATGAGAATGTCGACGTCACGAAGAATCACCCACGTTCTTCGCCTCATCTCTCCTTCAAAGGGTGACATGTTTGGATAGTGTCTCGGGTCCCGGTGCAAGCCCATGTGCATTGCCAGACGGACGATGATTGAAAGGATGACAGACGCACTCGTGTTGGCGTCGGGCTGGCTGAGATATTCGCAACCGAAATAGAGAATCAAAGTTTCGATCTTGTACTGGCCAGGCTTGGTGTAGTCGCCGAGAACGAGACACTGTGCACACCTTGCTTTGTATGCTCTATACATTTCTCGGGGATTGCCAAGACCTCCCGGCACTTCTTCTCCGGCTCTCATGTAGTACAAGGATGCGTTGCAAAACATGGCAAAGAGCAACCCTAGTTGAACGTAAGACATGGCGCCGGGGTTCTCCCAGAAGCTCTCATAATGCTTGAGGAACGTGGGCATGTGGAACATGACCCAACCAGGCTCCTTGGCCTGGAAGAGGCGAGCAAGGAGGCGGTCGGCAATGGATCTTGGTGGGAGGCACTGGAGCAGTTCGCTGAGAGGAACACGAGGGAAGCCACCCAGGAGAAGATCTGGACCCGGAGAATCGGCAAAGGAGGGCGCAGGAGAGACATCTTGGTCATCAAGAGGTGGTTCCTCCGGTGGTTCGAGACTACCAGTAATATTCAGGAGATCGCTGAGGATAGTTTCCCAATGCGACTGGTCAACGTATCTCAGCTCTCCGAAAATGTTTCCAGCCGTCTCCTTGACTCGATCGCCGAAAGTTGGGAGTACTTCGTCCTCGAACTCCTCCTCTGGCCGTCTTTCCCTGGGTGTGTTTGCGGACGAGGGTGTTCCATTGGCGTTGTTGTCCCGTTTCTGTGCCTTGAGTACGTGAACGAGGTGCTCCAGATGTTTCAGACGGGCTTGGACAGCGGCCTCGTTCGGCAACGTTTTCGA
This sequence comes from Cladorrhinum sp. PSN259, assembly GCA_033725935.1. Taxonomy (NCBI): domain Eukaryota; kingdom Fungi; phylum Ascomycota; class Sordariomycetes; order Sordariales; family Podosporaceae; genus Cladorrhinum; species Cladorrhinum sp. PSN259. The sequence goes on from MU867081.1 coordinate 136,759, forward strand.
ACGGGAGTTTGCTTGTCTCTCCCCGGAACCAGGCGCATCCTTGGATCGCGCCGTAACAAGAGTTTGGCTAGCGCGACTCTGGGGAACCCCAGATACATATGGGATAATCTCACAGGTGCCTTCGATGCCCCGCTTCGTGCACTGGTCACAGGGAGAGTGGCGGTCGCATTTGAGTCTGGGGGCGACAAGTCCGAGTGGTCAGCTAGCAGTGCCAGGTCATCAAAGTTAAATCCGGGGTTTTATTGGAAGCTTACTTTTTGTCTCGGCAAGTGGTGCAAGAGAATCGGATGCGACTCCTCTTTTTTGGGAGAGCGATGGGGGATAAATCCGGGGCGGCGCCAGCGTTCTCCGGCATTTCCACTGCTCTATTCTCCATCAAACTTGGCAACTCCCACAATCGCCCAGAATTCTAGTGTAATGCTTGTTGGTTGATCTTGCAAGCCTTTGTTTGGCTAGTCGCGCGTCCTTTGATGGATCTAATGTGCGTCAATCTGCAAGTTTAGCTGGGATGTAGTTACACATGCTGGAGTTATTTCGTCTCTTGCGCCCGTTGGTTCTCTTGCACCTTGTCTGATGAGGTAAGCATCCGAACTCTCGAGCGGCAGGTTCCGATTCGTCTTGTCGAAGCCACTGGATGTCAGGCTGTCAGCACCATGTTTCATTCATTGTGGGGCGCGTCGATTTCTCCTCATTGGAACTTGAGATGGTCACTTTCAATACATGTACTTGGATGGGCCAAAACCTAGAGCTGTACTTGAAGACTTGAACGAAAATCATTTTTGTTCTGCTAACGCGCAATAAGGAAAGGGGCATATTCTTTTCGGTTTCGGTTCAATGGTAACCACAAGGCCATTCAAGGATGGGAATCGTGAACAGAATAGATATAGACCCCTAACCCAGGAGGATTCTCAACACCGCTCCATGCATTGTTATTTGTAAAGACATTTTGAACCTGAACAAGACTCCCTTCCAATGCCATTATTGAGCTATTTCAAAACTTGATTCCATTGTCTCACAACTTAAAACGCCCATACCCCTGAAAACCCCCCACCCGATCTGATCCTTGTCCAGTGACGCAGCTCCCCGCTTCCCGTCCGGTCCCACTTTTCCTTATCGCAGCATCGGCAACGCGTCCCGATCTGCCCATCCTTTCTTTCGACCTGTCGTCTTTCCAAACCGTCGCAAAACTTTCTCCAAACCTTGGGTCTCTTGGAACCAAAGCCAAGATGTCGCCGCCGCCCGACGAGTCGAGCCCGCTAGTGCCGGCTCAAGCCCGAGCATCTACTAGTCGCCGTCGCATCTTCAACGCCGTGCGCCCCGCCGTCTATCCCATCGTCGGCATCTGGTATTTCCTGCGCCATCGCGAGTTCCATCCGCTCTTCCTTTCGCGACTCTTGCCCCTGTCGCTGATTTCCCTGCTTGTCTACCTCATTCTCTTCACCTTCACTTGGCTTCCCCAGTACCTTTTTCTCGCCATACTCTTCAAGTTCCAGGGCAAGGCCGGCGCCGCCATCAACGCCACCTTCTTGGTCTTGGGTGAAGGTTTGGTCGTCATTCAAGGCTTGTTCGAGGGCTTCTTTGTGGACGAATACCGGGTCGATGTTTTTGATGCAAGTCTCCTTTCCCTTGTTTCTCGGCGCATAGTGCTGACCATCTTGCGTTGTGCTTAGGCAACTCTGATTAACCACGGCTTCATCGATCTGATCGCTCCCCACCGTGTCCTGTTCCCCGATGCGCCGAATTCAGTCAAGAGACTGGGCAAGCCGACAACCAAAGCCGAGTACAATCCGTGGAGCTTCACCCAGATCTTCGAGCTGATCGTGTGCTTGCCGCTCAACCTCATACCCTGGGTTGGCACACCTGCCTTCATCATGATCACGGGCGCCAGGATGGGAAAACTGTCCCACTATCGGTGGTACAGACTTCGCGGCATCCCCAAGAAGGAGATGAAGAAGGATCTCCACAACCGCAGCTGGGAATATTTGTGGTTTGGCACGGTCGCTATGATTCTGGAGCTTGTTCCGGTTCTTAGCTTCTTCTTCTTGCTTACAAGCGCCGCCGGGGCCGCCATCTGGGCTGCAGACTTGGAGAAGCGATCCAGAGTTCGGGTTGGACGCCAGGTTACTGATTCGGAGAGACGAGCATTGCTGCCTCAGCAGGCTCAGGAGGATGGGCCTGTTTACCATGATGATCCTGTTTGATTTGGAGGAATTGCGGCAGTCCTTGGCTTAGTAGTTTTCCAGGATTCGGATTTCAGCATAGTTTTCTTTTCATCGTCTCTCATGAGACTGGATTAATAGCCGACGCACTTGTAATTGACAGGGCCCAACCATAGCATCGGAGCATATATCAACTTTGAATCATCTCCCATCATTATTTCTTGATTGCTTGACAAAACATGCTGAACATGCAGTTATGAGTGATATATTGAGGTTTAGGGCGCTCTATGACTGCAGAAAGATGGTTGAATCCACACACGAAACTGTATCTTTCCCTTGGTTTGAGCTCGAGTACCTGACCCTCTAGGAACTAATCATAGTCCAGATCCATTTCCGTCTTCAATGAGAAATGCTATCTTGCAACTCACAATGGTAGCATTTAGATGGTCTAGCTGAAACTATAATCGATCAACTTCGAAGGGCTCTCCATACAGAAACGATTCCCTTCACCTCCGAGTCTCAAGTTAGCATTTGTGAGTGGTCACCGAGGCTGCCAACCTGGAAACTATGCCCAGGGTAGCCAAAGTCCCTTCTCTCTTCTCTCTGCAGTTCATCTAGGGTCACTGATTTGTGCCTTCTTTCTGGGTTGAGAGTTTCGATTAACCCGACCTCAATCGATGACGGATTCTGCAGAGACATTGATATTTACTCTCATCAAGTGGGCAGGTCGCATCACGCGAGAAGGGGCGTGGATTACATTCGACCATCATTCTTCAAGAGCACTTCCCACTCTGAGAGAGAGATGACGCGAACTGGGTACAGGCAGTCGACTCGGTATACATGTTTTCAGGCAAGAGCTGGCCTCTTCCCGCCATCCACTGTTGACCATCTCTTCCTTTGAGTTATCGATGCCCAAAATGGGCAGGGCCGCCCAGTACTCTTGAACAGTGGTGATTGGTAATGACGTAGAATGGCACCACCGCTGAAAGGCAGGGCTTCTCATCCGATAGAAGAGGCCCTTCCGTCATATTCAACTTCTCCCGCATCATACTTGCTCACCTGAGTCTCAATCGTTCCTCCCGTGTTGTATTTGGAATTAACAGCCCGATAATTTTGAACGAAGAAACTGTAAATCATGAAGCCCGGTAGAGATTCACTGGATCCCGGGATACCGTCGGCAATGGAGTCAGAACGGTCTTTCCTTGTCGAGCACATCCAGAGTTCTCGTCCGTATCACATCACCGATTCACCAGCCAGCGTGGAGATTTGAGATGACGAATCTGACAAAAATGGCAGGAGGATGGAAGAAGGCACTTTCCCTGTAGACTACTGCTGATATCCGATGGAGGCATTGACCGATCGCAAGCGATTGCATCCGCAGGCATGCACTTTCCGTCTGGCCCTTTGTCGTCCCGTCTGAACTTGAACAGAACTGAGATGGGCCACGACTTGGACCATAAATCTACCAGCTTGGCATGCTTCCTGGTTTCTTCTCTTCTCTTTTTTTTTTTCATCCCTCGACACTCACTCTCTTGCCGTCTGCAAGCCCGTCCCTCTCTCTACACGCCTGTCCGTGTATCTAGGTTGGCTTGCTTCAGTTTCGACAAGCCTTTGGTTTCCCTTGCAAGGCCTGATCTACGTTTCTGCACGCCGGTTTCTTTTTTTGCTTCGATACGTTTGCATTTCCTTCTGCACGCCTCATTTCTGTCTCGGGTGCACCCACATTCGCTCTTGGAAGGCTTGCATTTTCAACAGCACGCCTATCGCCGGCACGTTTCACGATGCGTTTCCGCATCTGCCTTGGGCTGGTAGCCCTGGCGTCCGCGGCGGCGGTGCCTCACATGTAAGTTTTATTTCTTCTTTCTTGCATCGATGAGTACGATTCTGATCACATCGTTTAGCGATGACCAAGATCTTGACACGACATGCACCACCACGGCTACCGAGCAGGGCATCGTGACGGTTACGGCTGGCCAGTCGACTTCCCTTGCTGCTCCCTTGGTCATCACGGTTACACTCTCTGGCCCTGGCTCCCCTGACTCTGGCTCGCTCGGTTCGGCATCTCCTGCATTTGGCTCAGCATCTGCCACCACATCCTGCACTGAGGAGACCGCAGCTTCAACCCTCTCTGGCTCGCTATCTGTTATCACGGTTACGGCGTCGGACATTCCTGGCATCTCCAGCATTGCCGCAAGTTCTTCAGTTGTTACAGTTATTGCTGGACTCACCACAGTCACAGCCACCCTTGGGCCAGCCACCACTGCAGGCATCGCCAACACTCCTCTGGTCAGCACAGTGACTGTTCCAGTCATGACAGTCACAGTACCTGGAGGCTCTGATGCACCTGCTATTCCCGTTAACACGCCCTTCGTCAAGACAGGATCCAGCGGTCTATTCCCTCCTTTCACCATTGTGTACACCATCCCGACCGAAGCGGGCATTTCAAATCCGCAGGTGGCCACCGTCACCGTGACACCGCTTGTCATTCCAACTCCCAGCAGTTCTTGGCTTCCTGGCCAACCTCAGCCATCGGTTGTTCCTGTCACCATCGTGCCTACCAATCTGCCATCATTCGGCCCAGGTGGTGTCGTGGTCACTTACACGATTCCGGCAAGCGGTGCCGTTCCGGCTTACACTGGCACAATCACCATGACCCCAGGAGGGCCATTCCCACCCGGAGTGTCCACGATCACTCTCCCAACCACCACTGTCGTTGTCCCAGCTGGTGGTGGCCAAGCCAGTTCACTTTCGGTTCTTGCGACCGTCACGGTGGCACCTCAGGTCACCTACACGCCTTTGAGCAGCGTGGGCTCTCCTTTTGTTTTCACTCTTACACCAACCGATGTTTCTGGCACACCTATTGTGGTCACATACACACCTGGTGCGGCGACCAACACAGCTCCTGTTGCCACGTACACCCCTGGCATTTCAACTGTGACGCCAGCTGTAGCAACCAACACTCCCGGCATGACGACTGTCGCGCCCTGGACATTCACCTTAACGCCCGGTGGGACTGGGTCCCCTATCGTTGTCACCTACACTCCTGGGGTCACACCAACCACTGTCGCTCCTTGGACGTTCACTTTTACTCCAGATCTCACTGGCTCACCGGTTGTGGCCACGTACACCCCTGGTGTCACTCCCAGCACTGTCGCTCCTTGGGTCTTCACTCTTACACCGGCCGGTGGCACTCCTGTGGTTGTCACATATACGCCCGGTCTCCCAATCAGCACCGCTTCTCTGGCAACGTCCGCCCCTGCAGCAACACCAACCGCTCCTTTGGTCTTTACCATCATACCATATGGAGGATCGGGACCGGTCGTGGTCACCTATACGCCTCCAGCCGGTGAATCCAGCAACACGGTGCCTGTTGTTACCTACACCTCATTGGCTCCCGCAGTCACTCCTCTGGTCTTGACACTCACACCTGCTGGTGGATCTGGATCACCTGTGGTTGTCACTTATACACCTGCATCCGGCGCATCAATCGGTTCCGTGCCTGTGGTTACATACACACCACTGGCTGCCACTGTTGCTCCTTGGGTTTCCACCCCGACACCTGCTGGTGGCAGTCCTGTGGTGGTCACGTATCCACCTGGGGTCTCTGGTAGCAATGCTCCCGAGGTTACGCCTTTGGTCTACACAGTCACGCCTGCTGGCGGTTCGCCTGTCGTGGTCACCTACACGCCTACTTATTCTCTCACGACCTCTCCTGTGCTGACGTACACGCCTTCTACTATCACGGTTACGCCTTCTGTTATCTCGGGTACACCTCCTGCTATTACTGGGATGTCTCAAGTCTTCACAATCACACCTGCTGGTGGCTCACCCGTGGTGGTCACTTACACGCCTGGTGGTTCCAACGGCCCTGTTCCGGCTTACAGCTACCCTTCACCCGTCGGCTCCGGTTTTCCTTTTGTTTACACAGTGACGCCTGCTGGTGTCGCTCCTGTCGTTGTCACCTACACACCTGGGGCTTCTGGCAATAATGCTCCCACGGGTACTCCTCTGATCTACACAGTAACGCCTGCTGGTGGGGCACCTATCGTGGTCACCTACACACCTGCCAGTTCACCTGGCGCCGTTTCGATAGTCAGTCAGTCTGCTTCTGCTTCTTCTTCCGCACCTGGCAGCAATGGCCAACCTGGAGTGGTGACGGTTACTGTGCCAGCTGCATCTGCGACCTTATCGTCTGCCAAAGGCCAGTCTGGGGTTTTCACTGTGACAGAATCCATTGTTCCATTGGTAACGGCTTCTTCGACTGGATCTTTTATTGCTGTCACGTACACTGCTCCTGGGCCATCTGGGTCTGTATACACGGTCACATACAGCCTGCAGCCGTCGACGACTGGCAACGGTGGGTATGGCAATCCAGCCGGAAACACTCAGCTTCCATGGGCAACAAACACGGCCTCTCCATCCTTTGGGGCTTCTTCGGGTGGTCTTACACCCGTCACGCTCACTCTTGCGCCCACTGATGGTTCTGGTACGCCCATAGTGGTCACTTACACACCTTCCCCTGCCACGGGGACCCCTGTCGTGGTCACATACACGCCGTCATCTACCCCTACTGGGCCATGGACCTTGACATTTCCGGCAACCGATGCCTACGGAACCCCTGTTGTCATCTCTGGCACGCATGTTGGACTTACCTATACCACTTCATCGACTACATGGGGTCCCGCGGTCATCACTATCACGGCTGCACCTCAACAGACTGGCACGTTTTCCATTTCTGACCCCTATGGGCTGGTGTCTGGTAGGCTTTCTGAGATCACACTTTGGCCCTTGTCTTCGTCGACGGACACATGCACTACGTTGTTGGACCCCTACAGCACATCAGAGGACCCCTGCACTACGACTTTTGATACTTGCACGACCTTTTCTACCAGCTACCGCCAGTCTGTTCAGCCCGGGTCGGTGGTATCGATGGTATCGGTGGTATCGGTGGTTCCCGTGGTGTCTGAAGGTCCTGCAGAGCAATCGCAAGGTCCCGCAGAGCAATCACAAGGTCCCGCGGAACAGTCACAGCCGCCTGCCTTGGCTACATCTACGGCTTCGGAGATCCTTATACCACCTCCTCAGACATTTTTGCAAGCCTTCTCAACTTTCCCTGGTGCCTACGACTTTTCTGTGACGGCTGCTCCTGCAGCTGGTTATGGCAATCCTGTTGCAACAGATGCACCCATCTTGACATCAGAAATTGTCCCAATCCCATTGGGCAACTTGTCGACGTTTTTGCCACGCCCTTCTGTGTCTTCGAGAGGCGTTTCGGTTTCGTCTCCAGGCATGTCTGCTCCGACCTGCGGAGCTGTTGGAGATCGAGGCATGGTTGTTTTCAAGGTACGTGTTTGTTCTTATATGCTTAGATGTTTGATTCTATTTCCTTTCATGCGTTTTGATCCTAGACTAACCTTTGTCTTATGTAGTTTGATGATATACCAGGTCTATCCGTTGGTAGCGACAGTGGCGACGACAACGATATCTCACCCCTACCAGTGCCATTCCCCTATCACCGTTTCTTCTTTTCGGCGGGTTTTGTGGTCGTGCCCCCTCCGGCGGCCAAGTACGCCCCTTCGTCTGGAGACCAGCTCGTTCAGTACGACCCATCCATTTCTGATACTGCAGTCATTAGCGTTGCCCAGCTGAGGGCCAATCCTTGCTTCCGGTTCTCGTTTTTGGGCATCAGCTTGGGATGCAACTCTACGGCGGCACCTTGCACGTTCAACATCACCGGTGCAAACTGGAATGGCACGGATGAGGTGGTGGAGGCTCACCACGAGTTCAAGATTGCGGCATGCAAGAAGGTTACCGGCTGCACGCTCAGCCACCAGATCTTGAACTCTGCCGCTGCGCTGCCCTTTGGAAACCTGACCTCTGTGAGCATCTCTCTCAGCATTGGCGGGCAGCCTGGTACGTGGTGGGGTGATGACTTGCAGATTGCGTGGACGGAGAATGATTGTGGGTCGGCTGCTTGCCGGTCAAGGATTCCGAACACGATTATGATGGCTCGGCCGGGTCAGCACTGATGGATGGGACAGGTGTGGCCAATTTCTTTTTGGTGGGATTCTTAGAAATTTTGATGCCAACATGTGAGATACGATTTGTATTTTAGTTCTCTTTTTTTTTTTTTTTTTTTGATCCGTGTGGGGTTTGTGGACGGCAGAGTGATCGAGGGATTTGGAACCCAGATAGGCAGAGAGGTTATCACCTAATGATGTATTGGACGTGCCTATTGAGAAAGGGGTTATGTGTTAATTTCCTGATGTAACACTGATTCAAAATCTGATGTGTATTTACACGCTGTCACTCCATGCCCTGGAAGTGTTATTTGCGTTTTCTGTTACTGCAACACTGACTCGAGTCCAATCCAGCAATTATGAAGCTTTCTGATGCTCACTCATGTCATGAAATGGCTGACTGGTAGGGTGATTCTTTTCCCGACTCTCTACCAATCGCAAGTGATTGAACAGCTTTTTTTGAGATATGTCTATTGGTCATTCTCTGATCACTTCTTCCGCGAGGTGGGGCTGGCAGTCTTTGGGAGGCTACATAATCAAACTGGTTTATCCGAGTGGTTCCCCATCAGCATTTCAACATGGGTCTAATGCAGGAACGACGGAAGCAAGTAATATGGGAACGGGCATTCCCGCTTGGCTGCGCCGTATAAGCTTGGGAACAAGATTCAGGGTATTCATAAGAGGTATGTGTGGTGTAATGAGGTGATGGGAATGATTTGGGGATTGTTTACGTTCAGTCCATGATTTTTCAAACAAGTGTTGGTTCGAAGAAATTGGATCACAGGAGGAGAGCTGATCTAGAGTCTGAATTATGAAGGGACGTGTGTGTGTGTGTGTGTGTGTGTGTGTGTGTGTGTGTGCTCACGCACCAATAATTGTGGAAGATGTTAGGACGGCCCAAGCGCTGCTGCATTGATGCGTGAGTTTCAGATTATGTAGGCTTATGTAGGTTTTGTAGGTAGTTCATGTGGGTATATATGTGTAGGATTTTGTAAGTGAGTTGTATTCTATTCCTTCTTTTGCTTAGTTGATGTCCTGTGATAAAGGGCCAAGAACCCGTTTTCGGAATGTGTATATATATATATATATCTCTCTCTCTCTCTCTGTGTGTGTGTGTGTGTGTGTGTGTGTGTGTGTGTGTGTGTGTGTGTGTGTGTGTGTGTGTGGAGAGGGGTTCGATCGGGATGGGAATTGGGGAAAACATGTACAAGTACAATACATACCATGCAGATTACGTATGTGGGGAGGGGACAAGAACGCAAAAGAGTCACGAGGGATGTCTGTAGTTGTACATGCACACACGGCGTGCTGATGGAGATTAGAAGGGGAAGAGAAAAAGTTGATCAAGATCTGATATATAATTTAGTTGGAGATCATGACTGTATATGGAGAGGAGAGATCATTATATCGTGTCATTGCGTTCTTGCAGTCGGGGGCATAATGAAATGGCACGTGAATGGGAAACCAAAGTTTGGAAAAGGAAGGGCGGGAGAGGGAGGCATTGTTGATGAATATCTTTTTACCTTCCTCGTAGATGACCGAGAGTCACAGTAGCATAAGACACACGGTGGTGGTATTGTGCTGTAGGGCTTATTGGGTCCAATCTCGCTGGGTCATCCTCATCTGCCATTAGGGAGAGAAGGGAACTCGGAAGGAGAGCGGCGGAGACTAGGTACTTGATTTGGGGAAGATTGCGAACCCTGGAATGCTGTTAGATCGCTAAGTGTTTAGAAAATGAAGAGAACCTCTTTTTACCCTTCAAAACGCGACGGGTAGCTGCGTGAAATGGTTTTTTTTCACCCATTCATCCGGACCTTGCATACATGCTCAAGCACATGCATGAGAAGCAGCCCCTTTTTAACTTCCAAACCGAGGCATTGTGAAGCCCTTCGCAATGGAGATGGTCATGGCGAAAGAGGGGGTCAGTCATGAGACTAGGTGAAATGGAGGGTGAAAGAGGGGTTGAGTTAGTTGGTGTGGGTGTTAGCGGTGCCTGGCTAGGAGAATTTGGGGAGAAGAATTGGAGAAATAAAGCCGGTCCAAGTTCTTTTTTAAGTTTTCTTTTTCGGAAATTTGGATTGGATAATGCATGGTGGCTGGCACTTGCAGGATCAGGAGAATAGCTTCATCACGGGACACCATTCGGGCTGAAATGCAGGAGAGGGGGACAACAAGAAGGACCGATCGGACTAAGATCAAACCACTTTCGGATTGGTGGCATTTCCCCAGATTTTTCTTCACCGATCAAAATACACTAGCTAAGAAAGACCGAGTTGCGTTCCATCCCCTATCGGTGTTGCAGCTGACGCTAACGCAGGAGAGGATGGTGAGATCGGGAGCACGGTAGACCGTCGTCTGTGAGGGTGTTGACAGTGCATGAAGGACGTTTTTCCTGTCTGGTGTGCGTGGGGTGAAATCGTGTGAATTACCCGAAAGCAGCTTTTTGGCCGCTTTACTCGGAGCAAATATCACATCGTCAGCTCAAGGGGAAGATGGCGTTTTTCTCCGAGGTTTTCTCCGAGATGATGGGCGCGTAGAAGCGCCCAAGTCAAGTTTTCTAGCTGCAGAAGAGGGGAAAACGGAAAGGATGTGTTACATAAAAGGTTCCCGTGTGTGCGGCCCGCTGTTGGAGTAATCTGGGCGGTCGTCTAAGTTACTGCCGGGGTGTGGACCAGAAACGGGTAGTAAGATGCAAAAGAAGTTTGTCCGTGCTGATTCGCTGAAATATAGGTGGCTTCTAGAAGATCTATGCCGAAAAGCTATTGTTGGAAACATGCGGACGCAAAATTTCGGGTAGGTAGTAGTGAGCCTTTAGTATTTCTTGGAACCGAAAGCGAAAGATCAGGTTATGCAGATCAGCTTCCATGGTTCCATGGTTCGTGGGTGATGGATGACCGACGACCGGCGGGAAAACTGTTCTCGAGGTCTTTGTGCGCTAGGCATGTAGTATGGACAGTACTGTATTACGGACTAACGGGCTTTCTGCCGACAGAAAAGAAACGTCCAGTGTGATGGAGGTAAGGACCTTCCTTCCGTGGACTGGAAAGGCGGCTACAGCTTCGACGATTCTATGGCTCAGATCTCAAGCTTTTCGATTTCTACCCTATTAAACTTGGCCAGCGCCGGTGATCTGGCACGATTTAGTATCCATCTCCGGGAGTGCCGCGTCCAATGACCCCAATAAAGCTCTCGCGATGTTACACTGAAGCCCGGGGGAGTTGCAATGCCAATGCGGGGAATGCCTGTCTGCCATGGACCGTCTCGGGGTGGAGACAGGGGTACGAGCGATGTGCCATGGCCGACGAATACCTTTCTCAATGTAAGCCAGGCGTCTAGAATGTTTTTTTTTTTCAGTCTCGGTGTAGATGTGTAGGATGGGATATGGGATATATAATGATGGCCACCCTTTGCCTTTCGGGTCAATCTCTTCTCTCGACAGTCAGCCATCTTTGACCATCATCCCGACTCACTCCTTCATCTCCCACCTCGCCCACCTCTCCGGTCTCGCACCTTCCTCCCAGTCACAATGAAGTTCCTCACCGCCATCGCCGCCCTGGCTTCGGTCGTTTCGGCCGTTCCTATCGACGATGTCAGGGCCCGGGAGCTCATCGAGTCCCATGCTCGGACCATGTACCTGGAGGCTCGTGCATGGGACGCAGCATCGGAGACTGCCAACGAACTGACTACAGGTGGTGCTTGCCCACCTGTCATCTGGATCTTTGCTCGTGGCTCAACGGAGGGTGGCAACCTTGGGTCTCTCGGAGGCCGCGTTGGTACTGCTTTGGAGAACTCTCTTGGAGCTGCCAACGTCTGGGTCCAAGGTGTCGGTGGTGCGTACAAGGCAAACCTTCTCGACAACCTTCTCTCAAAAGGAACTACGGATGCCGCCATCACTGAGATGAAGAACCTTCTCATCAAGGCCAACACTGCGTGCCCCAGCGCAAAGATTGTTGCTGGTGGTTACAGGTAAGCAGGAACCCATCCTCACGCAATCTGCACGAAGCCTCGAAGCTGACACTATTGATTATAGCCAAGGTGCTGCCCTCGCCGGTCAGGCCATTGCTACTAGCAGTGCTGCAATCCGTGAGCAAATCAAGGCGGTTGTTCTGTTTGGCTGGACCAAGAACGAGCAAAACAACGGAGTCATTCCCAACTACCCTGCCAACCGCCTCAAGGTCTACTGCGAAAGTGCAGATCTCGTCTGCAGTGGTACTCTCATTGTCACTCCGGCTCACTCGACCTACAAGGATGAAGCTGAGGGCGTTGCTCCCCAGTTCCTCATTTCCAAGCTATGATTTATGACTTTTATGTTGTTATGACGGTCATGTTAGATGTCATCATGTATATAGCTAGCTAGCTAAGCCCTCACGCAATCAAACTTGCAAAGTATTGTTGTGACACTCTATCTGTTTCTAGTTAGTATCTGTATCGGTTGCACGGCAACTCATGCTGCGAGAATGCCAAGTGAGACAGACGCCTTCCGATTTTATCTTTGGCACACCCTCCCGAAGCTGTTAACGAACATGAACTCTAATTTTTGCATACAAAATCGATCCTCTCTACTACCCTCAGTAACAGACATGAGTTCGCATCGGCATTAAACTCTGACACGCCAAATGGACACACTATCCAACTCCGCTTTCACCTTCCTGGCCTTGATGACTCTCGCAGCAGACATGAAACCCATCCCCAAAAGCAAAGTCACTCCCGCAAAAATCTGCGCACCAAGGTACCTTCCGCCAGCAGCCGTGATGATGGCACCCGCAATCGGCGGACCGGCCAGCGTCGCAAAACTGACAACCGTAAACACCATCCCGATCCTGACACCCGCCTTCCTCACATCCGTGTTCAAGCTGCTCAACCCCGCAGGGAACAAACTCTGGATTCCACCAGCCGCCATCCCGTAAAAGCAGGACCACACATAGAGTCCTGAAACCGACTCCACCGCCTGCCAGCACAAGATGCAAATCCCACAGACTGCCGCCACCGGCACAAAGACGTTGATCGGTCCAACCCTGTCCGCGATGGCGTTGGGTATCAACCGTCCGACAATCCCCACCCCGTTCATCACCAACAGCAAATTCAAGCTGTCCGTGTAGCTCAACCCGATAATGTCCCTACTAAACGCCGCCACGTAGTAAAAAGGGAAATACAACCCAATAAAGCACGTAAAGCTTCCCACCGCATAGAAGACGTACTCCCCTTCCTTCCACGCTCCCCAATCCACCAGCTCCCCGCTCCGTCTAGGCTTGATCCTCTGCCTCAGAAACACGCAACCCACACCCAGCGAGACGGCCTGCACGGCTCCGATGGCCTGCATAGTGGTGCTGAACCCAACCCTCGGCAGCAACTCCCTCATCATGCTCGGAAACACCAATCCGCCCGTCGCGCTGCCGCACGCCGCTATCGCCAGCGCCAGCGCCCTCTTCTTGCTAAAGTACGTCGACACGGTGGCGATGCAAGGGCAAAACAGACATCCGTTGCCGAGGCCCATGCATACTCCCTGCGCCAGGAAAACCTGCCAGTACGTCTTGGCGACGGAGGTGCAGAATACTCCCACGAGCTGGAAGATGACGCCGACTGCAAAGACCTGACGAAAGTAGCCGGCATCCGTTAGGCGGCCGGTGAAGGTGCCGATGAAGAATAGCAAAAAGATCTGGATGGATCCGATCCAGGAGATGTCCGAGGGGGGCCGGTTGAGCGCGGTGGTGTAGTAGGACTGGAAGACGCCAAAGGAGTTGATGATGCCCCAGGTGTTTGTTATTACCAGGTGGGCGCAGAAGACTGCGGTCCAGGCTTTGACGCCTCCGTCTGGGGGCGGGCCTGGGTCCCAGTTGGACTTCTTGGTGGATTGTCTAGTTAGGACGCGGGATACAACGCGGGAGAGGACGCCTGCGGAGTCGGGGTCTTCTGGTGGCTCTTGTGGCTGGGAAAGTCCTTGGTTGATGGTGCGAATATCGTCGATGTGTGATGAGGCCACTGAGGTGGTGTCGCTGTTGGTGTCTTCTGGTTTTTCGGGTCTGTCATGGATCGTGTTCTCATTATGTGGCCGATCTGAGGGAGTTGAAGAGTTTTGTTTTTCCAGGTCCGCATTGGGAAGACCTCCCTTCTGAGAGGATTTTGGTGGTTGCATTGTTGACGATGTGGTCTTTGTGATGTCGATACAAGGTGTTTTGTTTTTGTGATTCCCCTTTTCAGCGTTGAGTCACTCACCCCTTTTTTTTTTTACCGAGGTCCAAACACAATGTCAAGACCAGAAGAACACAAACAAAACTGAATGTTAAAAAAAAGTTTCATCAAAGTCGTTAATCATAAAGATCCCAAGTGCTTTAATATATGACACTCATGAACCAACAGCATCCACCATCAATGCTATGCCAAATGAAAAGGGAACGAAAATCGGATGTAATTCGGAGGGCGTAGCGGTCAAAGCCATTTTCCCTGCTAATAAACTTGCTGCAGAATTTTGAGATCAGTCATCCTTCAAGCATCTGCCTTTTTCTGTTCTCGAACCCGTCTTCGGTGGGTCCATTCCACTCACTGGCGCCGGGAATAGAGTCATCAATGGGGTTTTGCTGGGGCGTCCATTACCCGGACCCAGACCCGACGGACGGTTGCTGCATTGGCTTTTTCTTGGACGCTATTACAAATCTGGAAAGTATCTTGTGTGAAAAAAATGGATTTTCCAATGATCCATATTCCCGGGTGTTGTTATCTCCTTTCTCAATTATCTTGCTGAGTAAGAGTGTTTTTCAAAATGAATGAATTAGGGGGATTTTGTTTTTCCAATTCGCCGTTTACGCCCTTGCCGCTTTGACCACTTTAGTAATTTGTCTCTGAAGACGTCATCTCATATGACAGTCAACCTTTTTTCATGGCCAAACCAGAATACACTTTTTTTAATCTTATTTCCGGCCGAGATAAATAAGCTAAACCATCAAGAGGTTAGATTGACGTTATCTTGTGCAAGGATGAGAAGTGTAATCGTCAGGGATTCTTTTTTCAGCGATGGCACGCGCCGAGAAACAATGCTCCATCGGTCCGGATATCGGAGGCTGCCTGCGATCCGGCGGTCAACTTCGATGCTCTCCGCAGAATAACCCTCCGACGTCTTGCTCTTTTATTGTCGTTTGCTGGTTCATCAAAGTGCAATCAATAACCAAGTGTGAGGAGGTGCGGATGGGCACTAGGTCAAAGACGACCTCTATTCCATGCAATGCATCATCAACTCTTACCTCGACAGAAATGTACGGTGTCGAACTCATATCAACAAATACGCATGCTCCCTCAACATAAACCATTGGAAGTGATTGCAGCTCAATTGAAGGGCGAAAATGGCTGAAAAGGGATGGAGCTGACTAGCAATGGCACTCGTGACGCCTAGTTCCAAACTCAATCAAAGCCACTTACGCCTTTGACTCCAGAAATCCAGAAGCTTCTTCACTGGAAAGATGTCGTCTTTGATGCAAGGCAGTTGGCCAGGCGGTTTCATTTCCCGGCTTCATCAATAACATCACTTCAGAAACATACCTAGTAAGCTTCCACTGTCAACATGTCCGCGGCAACTTGGTGGACCATCGGTGTCTGCCTTAAAATCGTCCTTCTTGCGTGTCTGGGGTATTTGATCTTCAGATGCTATTCGAGCAGACGGCGTGCCCGTGAGCTGCAACCAGCCGCAGCAGTGCATTTTCACCCAGCTCCTCTACATCTAAACTACCACCCGCAGAACCTCTCTAGCCCGTGGCCTCAGCAACATACGCCAAACCATCAATATCCCGGAAACGTCCAATTTGGACCGAATCTTCAATATCCAGGAAATACCGACGTTTCCAACATCCCGGCGCCACCGCCCTATGTTGCAGTGCCTCCAGCTCAGCATGGGGGTTATGATATGGGAAAGCCTTAGACAAGGCAGAAATAGCCGGTTCGCCAGCAAGGTATGAGTTGTGTGTGTTGCTTCATTCTTGTACTGCTCAGCAGGTTCGCTGACATTTTACAGGTTGTGTTGGATAATTATGCTGTCAAGTGAAGTGAATACGCTGCTGATTGGACCTCGAGTCAAACTTCCACGCGGCTGAAGGTTTCGTTTGTGCAAATCGTTACATCCTCCAGGCATAAAGAAGAGGAAAACCAGGATAAGGTTAGGTATACGAGTGCCTATATATAGGAGGCCTAGAGCCCTCTCTCAACAAGGAGAGAGGGTCACGCGCAATACACTCTTTTACCACCGTGCTTCGAATGTCTCAGAAAGGTCCACGGCGTCTCCGAGCTCCACACTCTCCCTATTATGCCCAGACTCTAGTTGTTGGGAAAACTGGTCCTGGGTATAGTCTACAGCTTCCTGTAGTGCTCCCGGGCACGTTTTGACCTGAAGAGGCACTCGCAGGTCATTAACAAGGCGTAGCAAAGGGACAAGTGTTTTTTCCTTCGAAGAACTGTCTTGTACCAAACTCTGGGCGCATTGGTGGATGCCCATTATATGCATATGACCGGATTTAGCTTTTATCATAGCTGTGTGTGTGTGCGTGTGGAGATTTTGAAGAAGGTAATTCTCAAAGTCAACAGGAACGGGAACTACTGTGTTTCACAAATAGGGTTGCACTTATTGACAGGGTAGGTTGCCTTCTAATAATCTGAATAGTATTATAAAGGTGATAATGATATAAAGAGTGAGTGAATGGAAAATAATGCCGGTGCATCTTCATGTTGAGCATGAATAGAGCATAGCATTATCATATTTTGCGTAGCGAGTACAAAGTCCCTTTTTGAGTTGTTTAGAATAAGAAGATACGCGAAAAAGAAGTTACCCTACCTCGTTGTAATCGCTATTGAGTGGCTTCTATTGTCCACCGGAAGTGGCCTCACCAGGACTGACGACTACCTAGGAACATACCACTCTTTCCTTCAGAAAACTTGGAACCGACAGTGCGATTTCCACCCTATCCTCATACTACTCTGTCGACGTCGCCAACTGAGAAGACTAAAGAAACCAAGACACCACGATATTCAAGACCTGAAAACTAAAAATTCTGTCGCAGTCGACCCTGCTGCGCTTCCTGTCACTGTCCCAGCAAAATGGAACTTGACCTCGATGAAGGAACTCTTTTGCTGCTGATCGGGCTCGGATTTCCCCTCCTTGCCCTGCTGTACACGATGATTTGCGAGGCGTGGTCACGAGGCCGAGGCGGAAACCGGGACCGAGACTGGCCGTGGACGGGAGCTGTAGGTGTTTTTCTCCCCTTCTCATGGAAGTTGCTCTAACATTCTCTTAACACAGACTTGGTGGAATTTCTGGCAGTCAGACTCGGAAGAACAACGAAAGTAGTGGAATAAACGGCTGCCATTGAATCAGAATTTGGCACCACCGACTATGATACCATTAAAATCACCCATTCCGTTGCCGCAAACACCGACCCTTCCATCTAAAGGCTTGCTCAAGCTTAGCCTGAGTCGACCAAGTTGATGGCTGTTCTCAACAAGGAAGAGATCAAAACCTAATACTAGCCATTCTTTTGGGTTACAAATAGTTTAAACAGCGGGCGCTAGTTCGAGTGGCGCAAATACAGGTACAGATAATGGCGTTCAAAACTAAAAGGAACTCCTAGCCTGGACGGTACCTGTAACGGCATAGGTTCTGATCTGGATTCCTGGTTTCTTGTCCCATGCCTTGCCTGGCGAATATAAAATGGGAAATTGTACCTATAGAGCAGTGGGACTTCAAGTTCATATTTTGTATCTAGAACTCATAGAGACTAGAGCGTGATGTTGTATTCTGAATAACATGATTCAGGGGCAATGTTGACTGTGGCTGCCAAGGTGACCTGTGGAGCGGGGGTGAAATGGGATAAATCCAGTACCAAGTCATAATAGTGACCCCGAAACATCCGGCCCACCTTGTGCGGGGTTCATCGACTGTTGCAGTAGGTGGCCCAAGCTCCACCACCTCCTTCCTTCTTCCAGACAGCTCCCACCACCTTTTTCCTCTTCCACCACACACCACACACCACAGAATACATCACATTTCTGTTGCGTTCTTGCCTCCCATAGAACCACATTCAACCAGAAATTGTGGAAAGAAGGTGGTCATAGCTTTATGGTCAAAGCTCCGCCTTCCTCACCTTCTTCTTCTTCCTGCCAGGCCACTACCTTTCTCTCCCACATCATTCAATACATGGTCTTTTCCAGCCTTCTTTGCCTCCCACAGAAATACTGCTTGGGTTTATGAGAACCGTCTACAAGCCGACCCTCAGCATCTCCTTGCTCTTCACCACTAATCTCCACCATGACCACCGAACGACCTACACCAAGCACAGTAGCCGAGCATCTCGTCGGCCCGGCTCAATCATGGCATGGCAAAATTACCGCCGATGGCCCTTTCACTCCCGAGAAGAATAGATATCATCTCTACATTGGTAATCGTCAACCCCACTTACACTCCCTGCTACCCATCACTGACCACCATCTAGGCCTCTTCTGCCCGTTTGCCCACCGCGTCAATATAATAAGACACCTCAAAAACCTCGACTCGGTCATCCCAGTAACAGTCGTGAAGCCGTACCCCAAAGGCGATGCTTCCGGCTGGCCAGGCTGGGCGTTCCCCTCAACCCCAGACGAATACCCCGGCGCCACTCCAGATCCTCTGTTCTCCTCCAAGTACCTCCACGAGCTCTATTTCAAGGCAGAGCCCAATTACAAAGGCCGATACTCGGTCCCGGTCCTCTGGGACACAAAGACCAGCACCATAGTCAACAACGAATCCCTCGAACTGCTTCGCGACCTGTCAACCTCTTTCAACCCCCTCCTCCTCGTCCTCTCGCCCCAGTCAGCATCATTGACCCTCTACCCTGCAAACCTCCAAACCAAAATCGACCACCTCTCCCAGTGGCTACACAAAGACCTGTGCATCCAAGTCTACCGTGCTGGCTTCGCCCGCACCCAAGCAGACTACAACACGGCCGTCCTCCGCGTCTTTGCCGCCCTCAACATCCTGGAACAACGCTTCCTCCCCGCCAACTTGGGTCCATATATCCTCGGCGCGTCCCTGACAGAGGTCGACGTCCTGGCGTACGCGACGCTCATCCGCTTCGACGTCGTCTACGTTCAGCACTTCAAGTGCAATCTGGGCAGCATAAGGCACGATTACCCACAGATACGAAACTGGCTGGGAAACTTGTACTGGAACGTGAAGGGGTTCAGGGAGACGACTGATTTCAGGCACATAAAGGAGAATTATACAAAGAGTCATGCGGATATTAACCCGCTCGGGATCACGCCTTTGGGACCCTGGCCGGATGTTGAAGGGGTTGAGTCGGGGTGGAAGTTTGAACCGGATTTGCTGGGAGGGGTTGGGATGCCGGAGGTTAAGGAGGTACAAGAGGAGATGTGGATTGAGTTAGAGCTAGAGAGAATATGAAACAAGAAACATATTTTAGCTACTCCAGTTGGCAACGGCAGCCAAAGATGACAGAGTGTTTGGATGCTCTGCACCAAGAAGTCGCTGACGAGCCTGGACACACTCTTCCATCAACGCTAGAGCATCTGAGTGTCGACCTTGGCTTTTCCAGGTAAAAGCGAGGTTATTCATGCTCGTCAGCGTATGTGGATGATCGGCCCCAAGCTTAATCTTGCGAGTCTCCATCACCTGTATAGATAGCTTCTCAGCTTCCTCCCACCGGCCCTGCTTCCTATATATCGACGCTAGGCTACCAATACTCGCCAGCGTATCTGGATGATCGGCCCCAAGCTTAATTTTGCTCGTCTCCATCACCTGCACCTCCAACTTCTCAGCTTCCTCCCACCGGCCCTGCTTCCTATATATCGACGCTAGGCTACCAATACTCGCCAGCGTATCTGGATGATCGGCCCCAAGCTTAATTTTGCTCGTCTCCATCACCTGCACCTCCAT
>MU867081.1:156941-272856 GCA_033725935.1 Cladorrhinum sp. PSN259
CCTATATATCGACGCTAGGCTACCAATACTCGCCAGCGTATCTGGATGATCGGCCCCAAGCTTAATTTTGCTCGTCTCCATCACCTGCACCTCCAGCTTCTCAGCTTCCTCCCACCGGCCCTGCTTCCTATATATCGACGCTAGGCTACCAATACTCGCCAGCGTATCTGGATGATCGGCCCCAAGCTTAATTTTGCTCGTCTCCATCACCTGCACCTCCAACTTCTCAGCTTCCTCCCACCGGCCCTGCTTCCTATATATCGACGCTAGGCTACCAATACTCGCCAGCGTATCTGGATGATCGGCCCCAAGCTTAATCTTGCGAGTCTCCATCACCTGGACCTTCAACTTCTCAGCTTCCTCCCACCGGCCCTGCTTCCTGTATGTCGACGCTAGGTTGGCCATACCCCTCAGCGTATCTGGATGATCGGTCCCAAGCTTGGTCTTGCAAGACTCCATCACCTGCATAAACAACTTCTCGGCCTCCTCCCACCGTCCTTCCTCGTAGTACAGGAGGCCAAACGTGGATCCCACAAAATCCTCATATCTTGCCCGATCCCCATCTTCGATATCGTTCTCGCTTATACTCAGAAGATGGACCATCAGATGTCGGCGGAACTCAGGCTGCTCTTTCCCCCCTATTATTTGAAAACACGCTGCCAGAATAAACGTCATATACCACCAGCGCCACGGTCGATCTAGCTCGTTCTGCATTGCTCGCCACTGCACAAGACTGTGCATACTCACCCCAGGCCACTGCCCCTCCACTTGCTGCAGCAAGCTGTAGCGAACCAGCACATCGCGGCTCTGCCGGTACCGGAAACTATCCCATTCGCCCTTGTCAAGTGGCAGAAATTGCCGGAGACCGGCCGGTATGACTTCGTCAGTCTTACCGTCTAGTGCAGCGTCGACCTCCGCCATTCCAAAACACGCCAGACGGAACAATTCGTCCTGCACAATACTGCCTTTGAACCGCGCTAGAAACGTCAGCAGTAGCTCGGGTTGTAGACCCGAATACTCTCTCCTTATCTTCTCGAGTGTGGTATCCCATACTGTCCACACCGTCTTCTGTGTTGGTAACAGTCCCTTGAAGCCGTCCATCTGTAGGAGCTCATCGCGGTGTCTATCGTAGTCTGCGAGGTACTGCGACAAGGCACGCTTGGGTGCAGAGTCGTTGCTGATGTGGGCGCCCGCAAGGTCGATAGCGAGCGCCAGATATCCAAGTCGTTGCGCTATCTTATCGCAGTCGCATCGGATCGCCTCTGAAGCCGACTCTGCGCTGAGCTGCAAGTGCTGGAGGAGAAGTGCTACTCCTTCTACCGGTGACATGACGCTAATTTGCACCGCCTCGCAAGCCCCTGGGATGAGCCTTACGCTTTGGTTATCTTGACTGGTTACGATGATACTTCCGCGGTTCCCCTTCGGCATGATCTTCTTGATCCCCCAGCTGACATTGTCTGCATTGTCGACAATCACTAACCATTCGTCGTCCGCCTCTGTTCTGTCGCGAAGCCAGCGGAGCACTGCTTGCACGACGCCGTCTGTAAGAACGGACTCCTGCTTCTCGGCACGCTCCTCCGGAAGCCCGAGCTCGGCAGCACATCGTCTGAAGCTAGATCGCACTGCCTCCTCGTCTGTCGCGTCGATCCAGAGGATGGGGTTGTATCGATCTTTATGCTTCTCGGCGTAGGCTAGCGCCAGCTGGGATTTACCAGCCCCGCCTAATCCGTGAAGGGCAACTGCATAGGGGACGCTTCCTTTCTCGTGTCGTATCTTTATCTTTTGCTCGATTTCCGCGGATAGCTTGGCCCGCTCGGTGTAGGTATGTACTGTCTCGAGCGGCACAGCATACTGATGCTTCACCGGCCGGGCGGAGGATTTTAGTGCTTGAATAAGCATGTTAGAATGAGTATGGCTAATAATATTTAAATTGATAGGTTGCAGACACAGTGCTTGGACTAACTTTTCTGAGCTAGCTCTAGGCTGCGTTTGACTTCTGCAGCAATGGTCTTTAAAACCAGCCGGCACGCAGCGCTGTCCTTGGAGTCAAACTTGCAAATGCTGCTGTGGTCAGCTTCCATGGATACCTGCTTCTCACGTAACCCTGAAAGATTCAGAGTCGCTGAACGCTTATCCACAATCTGATAAAAATTAGCCGAAGTCTCCAACAATTGATCTTTAAATAGACGTACAATGCCTGTCTTGCCGTGTGGCTTCCCTTCGAAGAAGCTAATAACAAGACATTTCTCAGATAGGTGGCGGGCTTGTTCAAATCGTCTTGTCGCCTCATCCGAGCTCTTCTTAAGTGCGCTCAGAAGGTCGTTGCTAGGGGCTATCAAGACGGTCCTGGCTATTTTGGCCGCAACATGGCCAACACTGGCATAATTCCCGCCTTGGTGGGGCGTGGCAAAGAAGGCGAGGAGGCACGTTGCTTCGAATATTGACTTGTACGATTCATCTAATTTCGCTTCGACCAGTGCCTGTTGGTCCTTGGTTAGAAGAGTCTGGCAAGTTGGATAAACTAACTACTAACTTGTTTGACAACTAAGCCGCCGAGGCTGTGACAGATGAAAACTATCGGCCTCTGTTCATCCTCTCGTTCAAGGTGAAGCCAATGTAAAAGCTTCTTTGCGTGATCGTCAAGCTTGATGGCCGATGCCTCTATAGCCGGACTCGAGTTGTAGGCGAAGAGCATCACACGAGCGGGCCTCGGGAGGGAGGCAGGCAGAAAGTCTTTGAGCCAGAGCTTGTCGCCTTTCATCCACGTTTCCTGCGCGTGATTGACGCTGCCCTTGAAGTTGAGACCGTGGACTGCTACAACACTAGTAGAACGGTCTGTTAGCGTGATTCGAAGGCTGAGGACAAAGGACGTACTCAATCTCGGCAACGCTAGGAGGCTGGCTATCGCTAGCGCTGTCAAAGATAACGTGCAGCCCCGCCTCTGAGCAGGAAAGTTGCGAGTGCTGTTCAGAACCTTCTGGTGAAGTCGCTAAGGCAACACTGCCAAGTGTTTCCGGACTATCCTGTGCCCCCTCCTTCTCCCGGCTCTCCTTCCTCCATCTGAACAATCCAAAACTTTTCCTGCTACGGGCACCCATAGTCATCTCATACGCTCTCAATTTGAGTAGTGCCTGTCGCAGTGTCAAAGGTTGTTGACAAGATCGCGAAGGACGTTCCGATTGCCGCGGAGCTGAAACCCCATGACCCAACGTGGCTGGCTCCCGGCCAATAGAAATTTCCAACCCCTTCGATCCCGCTATATGCGAGCGGAACCCTGGAAGGCATCCTGTACAAAGTCACGTGCCTCCGTTGGTGCAAGCGATCTAGATACGCAACAGGAACTAGTAATATTAGGACATGATTGAGTCTCTGATTGCGCATGTCATCAAATTAATAGTGTAAAACTCCTTTTCCCATGAAACAAAATCCACCGGATGAGGATACAAATGAAATCGTTCAATCTTCTGGGGACCAGTTCGATGCGGCCGAGCCTTTGGTAACCATCTCTGTCAGAGTCACGACCGAGTAGGAGTCCGAACACCGAGCTTCGATCGTCATTGTGCCAAACACACCCCCCAATGCCCAATAAAATCACACAAGCTGGAACTGTCCACAAGCGCTGGAACTCCCCCGATCTCTTTAATGTTTGCTTGCCATCCGATAGCGTGAGCGGAGGGAGGTAGGTGTCAAGCTGGTGCACGACGTGGAATCGAAAAGCCGAATGGATATCCACTCCGATATCAATCAACAGGTAACCGGGTGTTGGACAACTGACTGTGCATGGAACAAGTGGCGCTCGTATCTTTAAAGAACCGCCCAAGAGCCTTCCAAATTGGTGATGCTGATTTGAGACCTCCTTGCACGCGCTGAGAATACGAGCGATAGCCCGGTCGATGAAGGGGTTGTCCTGCTCGAAAAGCTCACCCATTCGAGGGTTAATCGCAATGGACGCCCAAGAAAAACTTGGTGCAACGTAGCCATCAGAAGGGCATCCTATGTATTCCCTTGGGTCGAGGCCCCAGCTCAGTTGTTTGATATTCCTGGTTTCCATCTCTTCGTCCGTCGTCGTTTCTTTTCCAATGCGTAGCCACAAACCGCCCACGTATTCTGTGGCATGTCCCGGCCGTTGAAAGAAGGGTAAAATTCTCCGGGCCAAGCCCGAGATTGCGACCAGTTTGTCGGTCTGTACCGTGAAGAGAGTTTTTGCAAAGTTGAACACAATACTTCCCCATTCGGTCTCGGCAGAAGTGTGGTGGCCCCAAGTACTTGGGTTCGCCCGAACTAGCTCACCACTCGGTTCGCCGCAGAGGCACGATGAACCAGCTTGACAGTACCACTGTATATCAGTAGGAGTGAACTTGAGGTACCGTGTTGCGAGTGCCTGCTCTTGGAATGCCCAGCCCCGACTGCTGAGGGGTTCTGGCAGCGTCTGCTGCGCATGAAACCCTACGAGGTTAGGCCTTCGAACAATCAACTGCCCACCGGCCAAAGGGACATATGCCGGTGTGGTCACGTTGAAGAAACCGCTGTGGCATGAGGTTGATGACGATGCGATAATGACCACTTTTGACATCGAGTAAACCGTCTCCATTTTGGCGGATTCCGTTTCCCAATCTAGCCCGCCGGGAGAGTCTTGGATTATGCACAGTGAATCAATCCAGATGTGGCCAATGTCGAGATAGTGACAGACTCGGACTGCCTGCTAGAGTGTGAGAGGCAGTTTCGAGATGGGGATTCCGGACTTCAGTTCGCTAAGGGTCGCAGAAGTGGGTCGCAGTGGCGGCTTCCGGTCCAATTCAGACCGCTCCCCCCAGCAGTAGCTTAAAGCTGCATACTCTCTACCAAAGGCATCACCATCGAAATCCATCAATGTGACGGACTGCTTAGTGATTTCGAGGATTCGCTGGGGCCACTGTGGTTGGGAGTTTGGGCGTGGCTGTGCACCACATTCGTGTAATGGATTTGATAGACAGTTGTTCAAGCTTGTCTGGATGAATTTCACGCAACCGGGGGATAGCTCAAACAATGAGCCTTCCGAGTCGGCAGAGGATGAAGCTGTTGTTCTCTCGCCCCAGAACTGGAAGCCTAGTACATGGTCAGCATCGGTGAGAGTTTACATCACAAACACAGAATTGGGGGCTGTCGTACCGTTCATGTTTTTGACCTGAATGATCCCATGGCCTGGCACTGTTGCAAATGGTGGCTGGAAGAGAACAACAGTCGCAACAGTCATGTTGTTGATCGACACGTCGGCCTCGTACACCTCAGGCTGGACATCGGGTGGTGATTTGTCTCTGCGATGCTTCAGAAACAATGGCAAGGCCTGTCGCAGAACTTTGCAGAACATGCACTGAGCCAGGCCATCACCGGAATCATCCGGCAACACTTCAGATTCAGTCATGGTAAACGAAGCCTGCCTCAGACGTGTGGATTCGCGATGCGGTCGCAGCTCTTGGTCTGTGAAGTGAGTCCCGATCAGGCGCTGGCATTTGCTGCAAAGAATCCATCCTTGACAGACAGTAGGCCAAACTTTGTCGCCATGTTGAAGCGGAAAAAGCAAATGATACGGCTGTGGCGGTGGTAGGGCCATATTGTTGGAGGCAAAGAAGGCTGGAAGAGACCATGTATTGAGTGATATGTTATGGGAGAGAAAGGGAGTGGGCTGACTGGAAGAAGAAGAAGGTGGTGGATGGAGCTTTGACCACAAAGATATGACCACCTTCCCACACATATTTACTCCGTCAAGAGCCTAGATCGCGAGGCCAAGGCTATGGGAGGCAAGGAGGCAACAGAGATGTGATCTGTGGTGTGTTGTGTGGCGGAAGCAGAGACAAGTGGTGGGAGCTGTCTAGAAGAAGGAAGTAAGTAGTTGAGCTTAGGTGTGAACGATCGAAGACGAAAAAAAAGGTGAAGAAAAAAAAACAAGAAAGTTCCCGCGGCCACCAAGAACTACATTACATACCTATCTAGTCCCGCTGGAAATGAGTTGAAACATCAAAAGGTTACCCGCATCTTGTACCACATCTGTTCCGTTGCATGTTTGCATTCCTTCAGCGCCCAGCCTTAGCTCAGTAACGGATAACTGCTTAATTAAAATCGATGAAAAGACCGTACATGTATGTACCTGTACCCATGGCACTTGTGAAACTCTGAAGAGACGTCAACACGAACATCAGTTAATCTTTAGCTACGGAGCACATATCCAAGGCAACATGCCCGAAGACATCAGTTCCAGATATATTATCATAGAGCATGAGCCTGATAGCGTAGTCTTGTATGTAGAGTCACACTAGAATGGGGAGCCGAAAGCTGTTAATTGTGGCAAAGGTATATGCAAGCGGAGTCATGCAGAAGGACCAAACTGACCCGCAAATTTGCAAATGATACAAACAAATTCATATAGTAGCCAACGAGGTACAAAAATGTATACATTTGAGTATAAGGACACGCCCAATTTCGCTATATTCTTTCTAATTCCATTCATCCATGTTCTAACTGACCACAAAAAGACAAATCGGCCAAAAATAAATGCAATAAGCCCTATGTGTAACGCTTCTTTCCCACCCGCCCTCGTCAGTCCGAGAACCCCCAGGCGGTCCGCTGCCAGATAAATACCCCACCGACCATCCTTCTATCCCATCCGAATGCTATTCCGTCCGTCGCTTCAAAACTCCCTTGCGAACCAACAGACTAGGAACCGAATTCCTTTACAGCTCAGTAGGAATATGATCCTCAACAGCGCTCACAACCGCGAGGTTAACTTCACCCATGCTAAGGACCCCGCCCTCGGCAGTTCCAACAGCACCGGCCAGCAGCGCAGCGCATTCAATAACGTCCTCAGGTTCCAACAAGTGCCACCTGGCAAGTGTAACCTTTGTGCTCGCACCAACGGTAACGGTGAATGTATTCTCCGCCTCAACATCGGCACTGCCATCACTAGGGGCAGACAAACCATTCAAGGCTCGGAACATGTCCTCGTCGGTAAAGTCATCTCCCATGCAGATGACAAACCCGAGCTTGTCTTGGCCAGCCGCCTTGAGTTCGGCATTGTAGGTAGCGACCAATCGTTTGACGATCTCGCCCTTGTTAATAAACGTCGGGCGGACCTCGAGGTTAGCCTTGCCTGGCATTACCTCCACGTCCCACTTTCGTGCGACGGTGCTCTCAAGCTCCTTGTGACATTCCCGCGACATATGCAGGCCTTGCTCAGGGTCGGCGAGACGGTAATGCCACGTAAGGGCGCAGCGCTTGCGTTCAACGAAAGAGCCTGGTGAAAGATTTAGTTAGCATCGACCAGTCAAAACAAGCGAAGGAGAGGAAAAAAGCCGAAGCTTACCGGGAACCTTGTCAGTATACTCCTGGAAGACCCTGTGCACCTCCTCTTGCCAAGACATGTCGAACTTCTCGACCAGATTCTCCCACTCGGTCTGGGCGGGATGTCTCATGAAGCTGCCGTGCTCGGCGCTGAATCCAAGCTCAGTGATGTGGCCAAGATGTTGGGCCAAAAACTCCTGGTCGCGTCCCGAAATGATCCACACAGCGTTCTTGGGATCAGCAGCCAGGGCCTTGAGGCTATTGATAACACGCTCCGAAGGTACCGCCGCACTTGGCTCCCTAACGATTGGTGTCAGGGTACCATCGTAGTCAAACATGAAGAGACGCTTCTTGGCCGCGCGATACTTTCTAAGCATCTCGGAGCGGTCGAGCAGCGGGGTGGCAACCACATCCTTCCTGCTGCCCAGCACACTAACCAGGCGACGCAGGAAGCCAGCAATCCAGTACTGAACATTCTTGCTTGTGACGTGGGCCAAAAGGCTCTGTTCCATGGCGTGACGCTTCTCTTCCGGCATGGTCAGGGCGTTGTTGATCGCCGCAGCAACACCACTGAGATCCCATGGGTTGATGTGGATGGCATCCTTGAGGGAGCCTGCGGTGCCGCTGAACTCGGACAGAATCAGAGGACCGGCGGACTGGCGCTGGCAAAGAACGTACTCGAGTGAGGTCGTGTTCATGCCATCCCTGACAGAGGTAATGAGACCAATGTCAGCGGTACGGAGGAGAGCGAAGTACTCGTCCTGGTTGATGTATTGGGGATAGTGCTGCACCGGGGTAAAGCCCAGAGAGCCGTACATGCCATTGATCTTCATAATGAGCTCATTAACACGACTGGCGATCTTGTTCTCGGCATCGTTCGCTTCCTCCTCAACGTTACTGGGAGAGGTGACCTGAACAAGAACTACCTTCTCCCGCCACTCAGGGTACTGTTCCAAGAAGCGCTCAAAGGCCATCAACTTCTGGGCCACTCCTCTAACACTGTCCAGGCGATCGCGACCGACGATGATCTTCATGCCAGCGAACTTTTTCTTGAGTTCCTGGACGTTCTTGGTGACAGAGTCTTGGTAGGCAATAGTGGCTACCTTGGCAGCATCAATGCCGATAGGAAAGACTCCAACCTCGACGCGCGCTCCATAGGCGTCCACGCCGGCAGTATCGGAGGGAAAACCAAGGATGCGCGTGCAGCAGCTTGCGAAGTGACGAGCATAGCTGTAGCTCTGGAATCCAACCAGATTGGCACCCAACACACCCTCCAAGACCTCCTTCCTCCGTGGCAAGCACCGAAGGAACTCGCTGCTGGGGAACGGGGAGTGCAGGTAGAATGAGATGTACATGTGGGGAGCGCGCTGTCTGAGCATGCTAGGGAGCAGCAGCAGATTGTAATCGTGCACGATGACGATGTCGCCCGGCTTGTAGATTTCGAGAATCTTGTTGGCAAACTTTTGGTTCATGCGGTAGTAGTCGGCCCACTGTACTCGCTCGGCGCGCCCGTCGCTCGGCTCGTGCTGCTTGTAGTGGAGAAGCGTGTAGAGATCATGCTCGGCGTAGCGCCTCCATCTCACTTGATCCTTCAGTCTGATACCTTCGTCGTTTCCATCGGTGTCATCCGCCAGCCAGACAGGAACTGTCTTTATTCTCTTATTGTGGGACAGCTGGTTCTCGAGCCGGAGCATGTCATCTTTGGGGATCCAGAGGCCATCGACGAGGGGCGGGGTGGGAGGTACCGAGCCGGCATCGATTGGGACAGGCTTCGAGAGGTGATTGAGGGCGCTCAAGTGGACGGTAGTTGTCGGGGGAGTACTAGGCGGCGACAGGGCATCGGGTGGACTTTCGATCTCGCCCGTCCAGGCGACGACGGTGTGGTTCCATGGTGCCTCGTCGGACGAAAGGTACGAAAAGGAGTCAAAAAGGGCCGACTGGCCACGGCGGGGCGTCAATTCCTGCAGCACATCGATGACATCAGCCCCACATTCCGAAACTTGGCAAAGGTCTCATGTCTTGCATCCATCTGCACTGCCAACGAACGCCTGCTTTCTACGTGTAAACACATGTTCTTACCCAATCAGCTCCCTTGCGATACTTTAGCGAATGGGGGATGTTGAACGTGGCCGAAATGATGTTTCCGCTGAGAGCCAGGTCGGGACTGATTGCCCTAATGTCAGACAACGACTCCCGGCGACCCATGGCTGCGAGTCCCAATCTCTTGAGCCAGTCCTTTCCTTCTTGCGCGCCGACCGCTACTTTGGTCTCGAACGACTGTCCTTCCTGCGCAGTGTTTTGTGGTGCCGGAGAGGAGGCAATGGCGTGGTCAATGGCTGCTCGATTAAAGTAGCCTTCCGGAGCGGTCTCTGGATCACTCGTCCCGGAGTTGTATGTGTCTTGTGAGATGTCAGGCGTCACCGGAACCTCGGTGACGGAGGCACGGAGGTGCGGGGGGAGGAACGAGTCGTTTCGTTCGGGGGTTGGACGAATAGGGTGGGCTGCTCCCAGTTCGACCGGTTGTTGAGGCTGCTTCTCGCCGCCCGGGGAGGTGTCTGATGCTTTCTGCTCCATAAGGGGCGGGTTAACTGATATGATCGTTTCGGTCCACCAGTTCGACGATGGTGCTTGTCTTTTTGGTAACAAGTAAAGAGAGAGAGAGAGAGATAGAGAGAGACAGCAAGTGAGACAGCCAAAACCAGCAAATAGAATATGGATGTGATGTGAGACAAACAAGAGCGCGAAGAGTCAAGGGGGAGAAAGAGTTAGAGACGCAGTTAAAGGCAATGAATGGAACCAGCCAGCGGGGCCCCAAGCTGCTGGCAAGAGTTGGCAGCAGCTATGACGGGGGGAGAACGAGATGACTGGAGACGGCAGTCAGGGGAAAGAGGGATGGCATGGCCGGCAGGGCTCAAGCCTGTGGAGTTGGCGAGCAGAGGTGGGGCTCCAATCTTTTTTAATCGACGGGCACTCGTCCATCATGTTCTTTGTCTCCAGCTTTTTTTTTTTTTTTTGTCTCCAGACTCCATCAACGCATCACTGGTTTCTCTCCACAATCTCCAGTTTCCAGCGTCGGCGGCGCTGTGGTTTGCAGCAAAGAGATCCAATTTCTTGCCCGGCATCGCGCAATCTCGCTCCATGATTGGGCAGCTTTTGCTAATAAATGGGGCAGTTGAGATACAGCGCGCGAGTTTGCCCAGAAAAATGGCGGGGCTTCGCGGGGCAGTTTCTGCCAAGCCAGGATCTCGCAGCTTTGCGAAAAAGGAAAAAGATGGAAGAAGGAGAGCCTTCGAGCCTTCCCTGATCGTGTCGGGAAGATCCCAGTTTGTGCTGGTTTCTCCCCCTTGCCAGGTCCATCTTTCCTCCTTGACAATTGGCTCTTGGGAGGGAAACAGCGTGCACTGCGGTGGGATGGATCGATCTGGGAACAGACACAAACGCATGCAACGCACCTGACGTAATTGATGGGTTTCGAGCTTCGGGAGCTGTGATACTGGCGGGGTCGTCGAAGAGGTCGAGCGGTGAGGGGTAGGTCGACAGGAATCCTATCTCATCAACACCGAAAAGATGAATTGTGGAATGGGGGTTTATTGGAAGTCACAACGGATGTCCAGCTCAACGGAGAACGGTTGGAAAGTATAAAAAGAAGGAGCGGACGAGCTTGCTTTTACTTTCTGGCCAAGGCTACAGGATGGTACCAGAACCGAGAAATGGTTACTTCTGACGCCTGGCGAGCTTCTGACTGGGCGACGACCGAATGCCGGAATGACGCCGCCACCGAGCAGGGTTTCGAACGTTGCTTTTTAGAAGAGACTGAATGTCGACAGATTGCATCGACCGTCTTTGGGCTACAATTGTGGATTGGGTGCTAAATAACCCCAGGAAAAAGATGCCAATGAAAATATAGGTGAGATACGATAACACGCTGTGATAGGGATCTCGGCGATCTCTACCCACCACACCACCTTCATTCACACCAATTGCGAACCCCTGCAGATCAGTCTAGGCATCTGGGCAGAAAAAAAAACGAAGCTAGGGCCACGGGATGACGGCCCTCAGAAACAAAAAAAAAGGTTGGCCCAGATCGAGACGGATAAAGCGACGGTATGTTCTGGATAATGCGCCGGTATCTAAACCTAATAAGGAAATTGATCTGCATGTCAGCCCCAAGTGCAAGCCACCTGAAAATTACAGTAAAATAACGTTTTTAAAACATATACCTAGACACACGCTCCCACTTTCCAAGTGCCGGTTGATACTGCAAACGCGTTGGCCTCACACAAGCGTGCAGAATGAGGTTATTATCAGAACCGTAATACTAGCAAATTATTCATAACGTAGCCTTTCAGTTATTAGCGCGGCTAGATACGAGGGCAAGGTGTGGTGTAAATGCACGTGACGCAACTTCGATTACTGGAAATTCTTGTTGGCCAATGCAGACGCCTTGGTAATTTGGCTGTGGATTACACTACATTTCAAATCTGGGCTGAAAATTGGGGCGTTGTGGTGGTGCATGTGGCTGACTTCCGTATTGGGTTTAGATACCGGCGCATTATCCAGAACATACCGTCGCTTTATCCATCCAGGCCCAGATCGTGTCTCAGCATCACATCTGTCTTTGTCTCTCTTTCTCTGTATGCGCGACATCCTGCAAGCCAACATGGCAAAATCAGCCTGAATGAGGAAAAGGGCAGCAGCACCGCGCATCCTCGCATCCTCGCATCCTAGGAACATGTTGCAACATCGCGACAAGCGCCGCAACCCTTCCAGGTTGAGCCATTTCTCTCTCTCTTGTCTTTCTCACTCTGCCTCTCCCGACCTCCCGCAGTTGTGCCGGCGAATTTGGCCGCATTTCCCCGAACGAAGGTTGCGTTCATGTGCCATTTGCTGCCGTCCGCGTCTTCGTAACGGGAGCAAAGGATGCATTCACATGGCGAGAAGTCTCTTCCTGAGTGGTTCACAGCGAGGAAATATTTCCAGATACACACACACATATTCTTTCTTCTACCCCTCTTCAGCAAGCCACCAACATTTACCACGTGTTTCTGGCAAGGCAAATCTGAGATTGGGATGCATTCATTATCTCTGGAGATACCCGACAAACTCCGATGAAGGTGGGTTGATTGGTACCCGATGAGGCATGGCCGCTGGGAAGCTGCATCGAGGCGGTTGGACGGTTGAGAGCCACTTACGCAACCTTGGAAAATGTTAACTCGACGCTGCTGTCAGCTTTCCCTTTTTTACGCTTTTCTGTTTTTGAAACAAATTTGGAGTTTGGTGTCACTATGTGATTCTGCCTCGGTGTATTTGCCTATGCGGCATTTAAAACGGTTCCCTTGGAAGGTGAGGCGGCAGCGGTCCGACTGGGTGGACTGCCTGCACTGGATGGAAAGCAAGAATTCTCTGGTGCGCCGTTTCTGTCAAAACTCGATGATGCTACTGTTGGCTTTCGTCTTACGTAACAACACCAGCATTTTATTTGGACCTCGACCCCAGGCGCGATCCTATCACGATTTACATTTTACTCCTTTCCGTTATCCTTACTCCCGTCCTCGCTTTTCTTCTCGTTGTCATCCTTTTTCTCAGGCTTGCTCCCCTCAATAGCCTCGCCAGTCTCCTCATCGCACTTCTCGCTGTCCCCGCTCAGCCCAGCCCACTTTACCAACCCATCCTTGATATCCACCACCCGCTGGGGATAAAACATGTGACACTCGGCCTTGAACGCCTCCCTCCCTTCCTTGGTATTAATCCCTTCAATCAGCGTCGGAAATAACAAGATCATGTTCCTGCCCTCGTCCATGATGGGAGTTTTGCAGTACCCGCACTGCACCTTGCAAGGCAAGTGATGCGTTGTCTTCTTGGAGGTGGGATCGTACCACGCAAGGTCGTGGTGGCCCTTGGTGAAGTTGATGTCTTCCTTGTGGAAGATGGCGGCCCATTGAAACGGGGCGCCGTGCATGCGCTGGCAGGTGGTGCAGTGACAGTACTTGGAGGCTAGGGGCTTCTCCCGGGAGAGCTGATACTCGATTGCGCCGCAGTGGCATTTGCCTTTCCATTTGGTTGGGAAGTTGTCATTGGACTCGTGAATGCTGTAAGGGGCGCGGAATTTCCATTGATCTTCCGGGCGGTCGGTGCGAGAGGAGGCTTGGAACTGGTGAGGGTGCTCGGCATGGTCGTCGTTCCCGTTGGCGTTGGCCGCACCTCCAGAATTGGTGTCATCAGTTGTGCGTCTGCGCTTGGCAGTGTTGTCGGGTTCGACGGGGGCCGAAGTGGATGACATCTTGATGAATTGGTGATTGGAGACGGTGGTGGATGACCTAAGGGTAGTTTGGACTTTAGTGAGGGTTTTGGCCACTTGAGGGAGGCAAGGTCGACTGCGGAAAAGAAACATTCGGCAAGGGGAAGTCCGCTCAAGCCGTTTGCTGGTCAAGTGCCGGGCGCCTCCGGCTCAATAATATACGTCTAGGGGTTACGCTACTTGAGATGGCCAGTATCTGGTAGTAAAAGTGTTGTGGGGAGGACGAGTGTCTACCGAGAGAGATGCGGTTGCGTCGGTCAGTCGTTCAAGAGTTTGGCGTAACAGCAGTTAAGAATTGGGGAGGTGGCGGATATAAATGATGCCACTATGCAATCCAAAATGTTTTGAAAAGGTTGTGTATTCAACCTTCGAGTCCAGCGTGTCATTGATCGTCAAACGGTCACTCCAAAGAACTCGTGACGTCATTACATGCCAAGACCTACCCACTTACTCAGGGGGAGCTGAATGGCTGTTGTTATACTGTCGATACTTCTGAATTGTTGACATGGCGCGGGAATATCCCAATTCCGGGAATGGAACCCCCCTCGTTAGCAACGGCAATGGCTTCACGCTGAACCATCGCAGCATATCATATCGTCGACCCCACAAACGAACACGAATTAGCAGAACATCGGTTGACGTTGAATGTTGTGGTCCCAGTTATTCGAATCCTACCATCACAGTGTAGAGCGAGGTGGTTAATAAGGAAAAAAAGAAGGACAAGACAGTTGGCATAGCTGGAAAACATCTGATCTACGTTTTTATCTCAGACCTGAAGGCTCTGGAATCCTCGTTGTGTGTCCAATGGGCCTCCAGGACAAGGTACTCAGAACTCGGGTGCCTTCAACTTTTGGTTAATCAAGTCAAGCTGCAGCGGGGCCTTTTCAATAATCCACCTGTACTTCATCACAAAGAGGTCTGTGTTTTGTTTAGAGTAGGTATACATCTCAATGTGTCCGAGTCTTTTCATCTCATTGTTACTCATCATGACCAAAGTCCGAAGTTTGTCGACCATCAAGGCTGTCTTTGGTACCTCTTTAGACTAGTTACACTGCCGCTAGCTAGCACAATAGCGTTTGCTTGAGAAAAGGATACGCTGTGCTCCATCCCTGAGGATACTTCCTCGTGGCTTGTTGGAAACGCCAAGACGCTCAAGACGGTCAACCCACTAGCTCTGGCATATTGTAGATACTCTGGAATTTGCTGGGTGTTTCACGATGGAAATATCTTGCTGGAGGTCCTGGGACAACACATCGCTGGAAGATGGCACAATGGGCTGATCCCCGAGGTTGTGTTGATACATCTTTAAGCATGTGAGACTGATTAAAAGAACAAACCAATCAGAAACAGGAAACTAGAAAAGGGGCCAAAACAGGTATGGATAAGATTCCTTTCTTCACCGCCTTCTCTATTAAGTAGGCGAAATCCTGCGGACCAGAGCTACGGGTCGGATCCTTGTCCAGAACCTCTTCTAGGCCTCTTCCCCCAGGTCTTCAGCTGGGCGCTAGCACCCCAATGGATCTAAATGTCAATAGTGCGGCTTGGTTCAAATCCACGAAATTTGATATTGATCCAATAGCGCGTTTCGCGGTGGACATGACAAAATGAACCGGGTTTGTTAGTGATGATCAAGAATTGTGCCGTAATAAATAGCAGAGAATCCCAGATTTGCATGTTTGGATTTTTCTCCAACGTCCACTCGTCGTTCTCACGGTCCTTCTTGTTGCCCTGTTTTGTTGTGTTGTTCGCTTTGAACGACACGTTACACTCTTTTTACCCATCAATAACACTCTTTTATACAAAAAAAAAGTTTACATTGGCACTATGAGGTCCTCAAGTCTCTGCTTCGGCGCCAGCATCCTGGCCGGCATGGCCAATGCGGCCTGTACTCCGTGCGGTTCGGTAAAGTGTCTCGGTGCACTGGCCGCGGACCCGGCCGTCGGAGAGTCATTTTGCTCTTCCTTCCTATCTCTCTCTCCCGCCACAGCCACTGTCACCGAGGTTGAGACGGTCACTACAACCCAAGTCGCCGTTGAGACAGCCTTGACAACCGTTACAGCAGTCAGGGGCACCGTCACTGTGTAAGTCTCTTTCTGCGCAGTCTGGCCTGGGAGAGACGTAAACTCACTAATAATAAAACAGGACCACCGGCGAACGTACAACCCTTTACCAGAAGCGAGCTCCGACCATCTCCACCCTTGTCGAACCAGCGCCAACCTCGTCTCCCGATCAGGAAGGGGAAATTGTCTCCAAGTGTTCGTCCAACGATGCTCGCATCAGCAAGGCCTGCAATTGCTTCCTGTCAACCGCCGCCGGCTCAACCGTGACCGTCACTGAAACTGCCACCGCTACCGCGGGTGTTGAGGCTACCAGCACCGTCGTCGAGACCGTCACAACCGATGCCGTTGCTACCGTCTCTGTCGCTCCACCCGCGTATACGGTCCCTGCCAACGTCATCGTCAACGGCGGCTTCGAGAACTACGCGACAACCCAGAATATCTCTCCATGGGTCGTCTCAACCACGAGCGGGAACGGCAGGGTCGAACCCATCTACCCCCTCAGCGTCTGCGGACCTAATGGCGATTGCCCCGGCGGTCAGGTCATTATCCGCGTCTGGCCTCCCACCTCAGGCTCCGGATACGTCAGCCTCACCGAGACTTTCACAGGACGTCCATCCACTACCTACAATGTTTCCTTCCTCTACCGCTGCCTCAACTATGACGCGAACACCCGCATCAAGATCCTGTACAACAGTGTTGCTACCGGCCCTGATGCCTTGTGCCCCAATGGCAACTTCAACAGGGCCACCGGCTTCCAGTTCACGACGGATTCCACGGGCACGGGCGAGATCCAGATTCGCTTTTCTAATCCCTCTAATCTCCCTTACCTCTACTGGTATGCCGACGACTTCAAGGCCATTGCTGCGTAGACGTAAATCTGGCAGTACTTGATTATGTTGCGCTTGTATATCGACCTTTGTCGCTCCGTCTCGTTGCTTGTATTTGCCGAGTTCTTGTTGGATAGAAGCTGCACCCATGATATAGTTGGAGTGATAGAGATGGAATCAATTACTGGATGCCATGTAAACAATAAGTCAACCAGCTTTATAACAAGTGCCAAACCCCTCATCTCAATGGTAATGACATGTCCTCGGTCGTGTTGTCAGGTTCTCCAAGACTCCGTCTTCCCATTACTGGCAGGGGATACTGGAATTGTCAGCTGAAAAGAGCCATCAGTTTATGAATATGAAGAGAACCAATCAAAAACCAGGAATCACCTACCCAAGACGGCACGGTATCATGAAATAAGCTCGGAATAATCCGTTCCCGGCACAGTCAGGTCCCTGAATGTAAGACTGTGTTTTGCCTAAACCCCGTTAGCTAATACATCTGCACGATAGAGTGCAACCACTTTAATGAGCCCCAATCAAGACACTGCAGTAGCGAGACGATCCACAACAAGGGTCCAGTCTTGTCTGCGGCAGGCCGTTCATCGCCCGATTTGATATCTCTCTCTGATGGACCCTTTCAGACCTGCCCACCGGCTTGACCACCCTCCTCACAAGCTTTGCTTCGTTGATCGAAGGGTAGTATTTACGGCCAATCCGGTCTGGCCGTTGAAGATCCCATGTTGTGTGACGACAAATCAATCAATTCTGACAGGCACGAAGGGCGATCTAGGACTATACAATCGCCTGTAACGTTTCGGTACCGGCCGCGGTGGTTGCCCGATCGAGACTTTACATTCAACTGACAGCCGATGTGATCAAAGCTTCTAGAACAACTCGCCTTGTCCCGTTTCTTGACACTTCAGAGTGTCTCGGCACTCAATTTCTAGACCGTTATCCTCGCCTGTCAATGCTACTCAGCCCCAGAGCTGCATGGCTTGCAAGCATGAGACAGGATAAGTTCTAATCTTCAGAGATGATTGCAACATTGCTCTCGCCTACCTTGACTTGTTTTGTTTTGGCCGATAGTGATACGGGCCGGATGTCTCCAAGTCTTTGAACCCTTTCATGCAAGTCTTGATGGCTTACCTGCGGGAGGAAATGTTATCCTGATCTGGAAAAGGGACTGTTTACATGTTGAGAGATCCTAGAGAACTTGAGCCTGAGCCGAAGGCTCTGCCGTAAGCCTCTGAAAGGCAACTCCGGGGCCTGCAGTGAGCCATGCCGGCTTCCAGTTAGAGTGTAAATCTCCACAATTGTCTTGCTACCTACTTCCTGATCACTGGCCAAGGGCGGAAATATTGCGCACTTCATTGCGGCTGATCTCATGGACCGATGGTAAATGATCCTGTGCAGAAATTGAGTATGAGACTTATCTGTAACACGAGCGGGGGAGACTCAGCTTTTCCCAGGCAAGTACATCGTCGACGGCATACTTGTAGCCCACATGCGAAGTATAATGGCTCGAGCCTGATCGTCGCTTCGAGAGTCGCCCCTTTACATGTACGCAAAGCCAACTGGAACTCTACCGAAGCTCCAGTCTTTGGTTCCATGTCGCCTCAGACGATCCTGTGCTTCCATGCCACTATCCAGCCGTCCATAACCCTCCAGGACTGCGACGTTCCAGCGTGAGAATGTGACGATGAGTGAGGAGAAGTCGAATAATCAATATCGAGAGCGTCAAGTCTCGGCAATGATCAACAGCATCAGCATTCTACGACTGTAAAAGGAAATCATCTGTTGTTGCCTTCGGTTAATCTCAGTCTTGATCAGCTTCAACTGCGCAAGAGCTGGAGAGAAGAAGGCCAAAGATACGAGCCCTGAAAATCTATAAAGACTCAACTTCCATCCCGCTTCAAAGTCCAATTTCTTTTCCTCACCACCATCAGCCTCCCCAGCATCCAAAGCCCCTTCAACAGCTTCATCAACAACACTCTGAGTTTTCTCAACTCCCAAGAAAATTCATCCAAAATGCAGCTCACCATCACCCCCGTCATTGCCCTCCTCCTCGCCTCCCCGGCCCTCGCCGCTCCCTTCGCCGAGGCCGAGGCTGGCCCCAGCGCCGCCGACATCGTTGCTCTCCCCCGCGACATGACTCCCCGCGCCAACTTCAACGAAGCCGAAGGTACCTACCTACCTACCTTGCTTTCCCACCTTACACCTACCTATTCTTTGGTTCTCTACAATAAGTGACATTTGCTAACAAAAAAACAATAGTCTTCTCCTTCGAGACCCCGGCCTCTTGCTCGATCTTGGGCTGCATCAGCGTCATCGGCCAGGCCGTTTGCATCGCCGACGCCATCGAGGCCGACGACTACAAGAGCATCCTCACCTGCGCCAAGAAGAAGGAGCTGTGCGGCTGCGCCGGCTGCTTCAGCCAGCTGAACAAGTTCCTGGAGAAGTGGGGACTCTGCTAGATGTCTTTTCGACCTAGGCAAGATTCATTCAAGCTTGCTTTGATGGCACTGGCTACACATCATTGATGGACGGTTGATGGTGGAAAAAAGGGGATGGGTGGAGAGAGTGGATGAAGCTGAGGTGTGCTGGAAGGGGGCTGCTGGGCTGGCTTAGGTGGATGGATCATGTACATGTAGTCCTTTTGCTCAGGGGACTTTTTTCTTTATTAGTGTGTGTGTGAGTTTGTTTAGTGCTTGTAGTCACTCCTTTGCAAATCGATCGATCGAGTTTGTTTTTAAAAAAGTTCTTTCGGGTTGTGCCATGTTGACCAGGGGACAAGACGAAAGGGAAATTGTGGAGAAACTTGAAAAAGTAGTTGTTTTGTGATTTTTTTTCTCCTATTTGCGCTTGCGCGTCAGTGTGGAGGATTTCTGGACAAGTTTCGACCAATCGAAATTTCGTGCTTCTTCCCCCAAAGTTGGGCGTTTTTCAGATTTTTCTCATTACCAGTCATTTCCTCACAACCGACTCACAACATCGAACGGTGGCGTCCAACTCCGGCTGCGCAAGTCTCAGCCGGCGGCTCGAGTAAACTGATAACCGCCATTCCCAACTGAAACGCAAGGCAGAATATAGTTTCAAGCCAGAGGGCGGACAGAGCTCCTCTCATTGGTTGCGATGTCAGATCGACTGAGGCGGAGCGCATGTTGGTTGCACAGAGAGGTCGGCCATCTCACTGGTCGTTGTTGGTACAGCCCCCGCACCGTACACCACTCGTGCATCTGTGGGCTATTTTCTCGAGATTCGTCGGCTTGTGTCACTAGGCTCTATTTGCCATATGAATGGACCCCTTCGTCACTGATCCTCATCTCCATCTAACTTCATGTTGTTCAGCGCACGCTGTGTCTTGACCTCGTCTCACACTGCCTAGCAACGTACCTCGCCTATCTGGGCCATCGTCATCATGGAGGCTGCGGGTCTCGCCATCGGCATCGCGGGCCTCTACACGACATGCCGGGATTGTTACAGCTTCTTCACGACCGTGAAGACGGCAGAGGCCGAAGCCTCAACGCACCTTCGCGAGTTGGTGATCCAACAGTCAATTCTCAAGGCCTGGGGCTTCCATTGGCAGATCCAGAGCGATGACGGTGACGGTTCACAGCAGCCTGAGCTCAACCGCACCACCCAAAAGCGGACGAAGCTTCACGAGTACCTCTTGAGCAATCGGTTCAAGGCCGAAGGTGTCTTCAACGCTCTTTCTGCTCTTGCCGATACGCTTTCGGACCAGGAGAAACTCATCAAGCGCTACGGAATCCAGCTTCAACCAAGGCAAGCAATCCAAAATACATCGCAGTTAACCAGCAACGTCCAGTTGAGCATCCAGAACACCGCGATCGAGGACATCAAGCCAGTCATAAGTGAAGTCAAAAACCGTCTTTCCGTGCTCAACAAGTTCAAGTGGGCTCTGAAGGACAGGGACAACTTCAGGGCACTCATCTCCGACCTGAGATCTCATAGCGAGGCACTCTATCGCCTTTGCCCTGAAACTGCATTCCGATCCATGAACATCTACCTCACCATTGACTGCTTGGCTGGGCAGGAGTCGCCGGCAGGTCTGAAGTGGACTTCAATGCTCGCAGCCGAGCATGCAGAGGTCGACGAGAGGTCTTCGGTGCGAGAAGGCTACAAACTGCTAGCTTCTGCTGCCACTTTGAAAGCATCTGTTAATGAAAACAGAGGAAAGGTGCAAGCTGATGCCGGTTCGCTCACCAGTATTGAGGAAACGCAGCCCGAGATGTGGTATCTAGGGAAGGGTCTCGCACTGTTCAAAGGCCAAGTCGTTTACGTCGAAATGCGAGACTATCGCGGACCGCCGCTAGAACTGACCCCAGAACAAAAACAGAAGATCAAGCGTCGGAAGCAGCGTCAGCGGCGGCGCCGATTGCGATCGGACAGCAGTAGCGACGAGACTGATGACGAGCCCATCGAGATTGTCAGACCAGCCGACCCCAAGCTTCGCACGCTCATTAAAAACTTCTTCAACACCTTCCGAGGCGAGGATGCAATGAAAAACGTCTATGGCTTGAATATTGCCGGCATGATTGATCACACGGAAGGCGAGCACGAAGGCCATTGCAGCATTCTCTACAAGCTACCCGGCACGATTGGTCTTCCGAGTCGCGAGCGACCCGCTGAGAACCTGAGGCTTCGCGCACCCGTGACGCTCAAGTCTCTCCTTGGGAACAAGGAACAAGAGGGCATCCGGTCTACTCTTGGGGCGCGGTTCGAGTTGGCCAGGAATCTTGTGCGTGCTGTTTGCCTGCTTCACTCCAGCGGGTGGTTGCACAAAAACAT
The DNA here is from genome assembly GCA_033725935.1 of Cladorrhinum sp. PSN259. Lineage (NCBI taxonomy): Eukaryota > Fungi > Ascomycota > Sordariomycetes > Sordariales > Podosporaceae > Cladorrhinum > Cladorrhinum sp. PSN259. Next base: position 178,253 of record MU867081.1, read on the forward strand.
TCGCGCAGAGTCGGTCATGTTCTTTCCGGAACATGTCAATACGCTCCAGGAGGATCGTTACGAGGTCAAAATCGAGATCGACGTATCAAAGCCTATTCTGATGGGCTACATCTTCTCGCGTCCAGACGACATCTTCTCTCGTTCAGACGACACCATTCGAACGGTCCAGGAACCGTCTGATTCCCCAAGGAGCAAGCAACCTGAAATTCGATTTGAGATACTGTCAAATAACCCCAATTTTTGGAACGCGCCTGAGTTGTTAGAAGAGGACGCAAAACCAAAGCGCAGAAGGGGAGCCTCTCAGGCTAGCAGTATCTACGGTCATGACATGCTCAAAAGGCACACTGGAAACGAAAAAATAAAACATATCAGCGTCAGCGGCTTCACAATCGACTACTATCAGCATCCTGCAAAGCACGCGGATCCCAAACGCCAGTATCGCCATGCATACGACGTATACTCTCTCGGTATTCTCCTACTCGAAGTCGGACTGTGGCAGGAATTGAGGGCATATAACGACGATGATAACGAGGACCAGTATGAGCGAAGACGATGGATTTGCCGCCAATATCTGGATCGCCTCAGATGGGAATGTGGAGACGTGTATGCCGATGTGGTGCTCAGCTGTCTCATGGTCGATAGCACGGATGATGAAGTGGCGAAGGCGAGCGAGAGGGAACTATGTGCCAGACTTGTAGCTGACCTGGAGGGCTGTCAAGCCTAAGCTTCATGCCTTGGAGACTATCAGCGAGCATCTATAGACCAGCTCAATGTGAGAGACTACATAGCATCGTGATGACAGATAACCACTCTCCGAAATATGACAGGGCGGCTCTAAACTCGTCCAATGTCGCCCATCCATCCTCATATCGAAGCACAATTTCTCCTGGCTGCCCGCCTGTTACGCTCTGTGCGTAATAACCCCTGCTATGCCGGTGGCAGCGGAGGAGCAACTGAGTTTAATGTTGTTGCAGTCGACTTCCTTGGTAACTAGATAAATAGTCCAACAGCTATACACAGGGCAACGGCAGCTGTGGCGCCAATCCCAATCCCAATTGCAGCGTGAAGTCAAAGAAGGGCGTGTCATTGGCCATAGGCGAGGTTGACTCCCGTCTTGTGTGGTTCATCGCTGCAAGGCCACTTCTTCATTGCGTTTATAGTTATTGGCGGGTGCTCCATCTTGATGGATGTAAGCTTTGTTGGTTTTGGTCCTGACTATTGCTCATGATCAACTCTTTTTCTCTCCGTCATTCTCATTCCTGCCTTCCATTCTCTCTGGTGATCCCTCGCAGCTCTCGACGTCCTCGGGTATTGGCACCACGGCGGTCCTGGTGTAAATATGTTTTGCCCCTTTCCAATTCAACCCATCTACAACACCACCCTTTATGCTGACTGTGTCTCTCTCCTTCCCATCAGGTTCTCGAATTCGATGCATAATCCTGACTCCACAGTCCACGCAAAAGTAACAGTCCATTGTTCTGCCTTGGTTTGACAGGCGCGTCCACACTCCTAGCTTGTCTTTGAGGTCGGGGCTGAGAGGGAAGAGGCCGTCGGCGGGGAAGATGGCGCTGGTGCCGAACGCGGAGGAGGATTGCTTCTGGCATTCGGTGCAGTGGCAGTGATAGACGGCGAGAGGCTCGGCGGTCGGAGTCGGAAAGGATATCGTGCCACATTGGCAGACGACCTGCATCATTGTTGGAAGTTTCGGTGTACTCGGCGTCGTTGCAAGGAATCTGACGCAGGATGGCGGAAATCGAGCTGTGTACCCTTTGACGTTTAGGAGGTGAAGAGTTCGGAAATCGGGGCTCAACGGGGCCAGGGGGCGTGATCGAAGGAGAGAGAAGATGGTTGACCGACGAAGACAGAACATGTTAATTGTTAACGACGGACGCCCATCTATTCAAGGAGAGATTGAAGAGGTGGTCAACCTGGAATTCCTGGTTTTTCCGATTTTGACCTTGCCATTTAGGGCATCCATGGCTGCCGCATTGTGCCGTTGACATGCATCAAAGGGCGGGGTAAGACTTGGGCCAAAAAGAGAACCATTTGGGGTGAGCTTATCCTTCTTCCCAACTTCCCTTCCGCAACGGCAACTGGCAAACAACGACAACTATGGCTGTCCCGGGGTCTCGGCTGTTGAGTAATGAGCAGCAACCAAACGACGGCAACAGTGTACATGAGCCTGTACCGTATCAATATATACCCCTACAAGATCCGGCCAAGGACATCCGTATTATCAAGCTGCATCCTGGTCATGGCGAAGTCCCTCTTAAGCTGGAAATTATTCACACGGCCCTTTTGCGCAATAGTGGCGAAGCGATTGGAACATCACATTCCGAAATAGCGACAATAAGAACCACCTTGCCCGACGGCTGGGGAGTTGAGCAAACTGTCGATGGCCGGCTCATATACATACACAGTTTCCGGCACGAGGGCGTCAGGAGCAGGGTAACTTCATGGGTTCATCCTGTGAACCCGGACCTCTACCCAAGCAGCCCTGAGGATTCAAATCTGGGCTCGTTCGGAAAGAGCAATTCCGCGGATAATCCAGACTATGAAGCCCTGTCTTACACATGGGGAGAACGTTCTGAGCAAGAAATGGTGCTTGTTCAAAACACCAACCCGGCCGAGATGACGGTTGACCAAACTTGGCACTGGCAACATTTTGAAATTTCCAAAAGGCTGGCGGAAGCCCTTCGGCACCTTCGACGCTCAGACGACCCGCGCAGCCTATGGGTTGACGCAATCTGCATCAACCAAGATGATGTGGTTGAAAGGAATGCCCAAGTGCAAAGGATGGGTTCAATCTTTGCCCAGGCCCGTAGGGTCGTCGCATGGGTAGGTCCAAGTTTTGAAGGTGCCCAAGATGCTCTCAAAACCCTCGAATATATTGGGAGCCAGGTCCAATACCTGTCCAACAAAGTCTTGGTATCTAACCCCGGATGTGCGCACCCGGACTGGCGCAGGACTCGAGTCAAGCTCCCGTACAACAACGACACATTACTGAGCATCGACCGCTTGCTACACGCACCGTGGTTTGAGAGGATGTGGGTGGTGCAGGAAATGGTGCTTGGAAGCCCCATGACGGTGATAAAATGCGGTGAAACCGAGGTCCTATGGTCTGTTTTTCGAAGGGGCGTAGTTGTCTTGTTAAACAAAGACAGCCGTTCCCGACCAGATGTCACTCATTCTAGTACGCTCTGTAGTTATAAGCCAACGAAGCTAGACGAGCTGCTGTTCAAGTATCACGACCGCCCCTGTAGCGACGACAGGGACAGGATATACGCGCTGTTGCACATCGCTCCTCCAAAGTTGGCACAAGAAATAACAGTGGATTATACGCTCCCGGCCTCCGAAGTCTACAAAAGCACCACGATAACATACATCAACGTCACCCAAAGACTGGAAATCTTGAGACACACACCGAGAAAGGTTCGAGACAAAGAGTGTGCGCCAAATCGGCCGTCTTGGGTTCCAAATTGGTCAAAAGCCATTGCCCTACGTCGAAGCCCAGGCAGAGGCTTTTGTGCAGGCGGATTCTCTTGCGCCAGATCATGTTATAAGGCCCCCAATAGATTAGATATCACCGGCGTCATGGTTGGATCGGTCGGCTCATGCGAGATGATGGGATTCTCAAGTTTTGCGGATATCGTTGATTTTCTAAAATGTCGGAAAATTGAAGAATTGCAAAACTCGCTCTACTACACAGGAGAAACAAATTTGCGCGCTCACCTCCTGACACTCATGGAAAACGGCATAGCGGAAGCGGAGGTTCGAAGCATGTTAAATCTGCCAGTATACCGAAAACTGTCAGAGGAAATCATCAGAGTGGCTTCTGACGGCGGAAGGGTATCCGAAGACGTATTGACGAACCAGACCACGTCAAGGCTCGTGAAAAGCTGCAAACAGGCATACACCTTCGTATTGGGCACAGATTCGAACCACCTTGGAAAATCTCGAGCCCCGGCCAAGGAAGGTATGCTGAGACCCCTCATATAGCTAATTTTGACAGCAGCTGATTGCTTTGTGAACAGGAGACGTCGTGTTTGTTCCGCTGGGCTGCGAGACCCCGCTTCTGCTAAGGCCGAACCAAACGGGGCAATACCAACTAATTTCCGAGTGTTATGTTCATGGCATCATGTTTGGAGAATCTATCCTCGGTCCGTTGCCGGCCCCTTGGTCTGGGGCAAAGTGTCCCGGACCCGCGGGGTCCACGCGGACATGTTTTTACAACCCTGACGGCAGGTACGAGCTCGAGGACCCCCGTCTGGAAGACATACCATTACCTGGCGAGTGGGAACAGATTAGATCGGCTCAAGAAGAGACGACTGATGACCCTAGAACCTTTGTCGGTGAATTTCGCCACAGGGAAACAGGAGAAACCATCAATGGTGACCCGCGGCTACTTCCAAAGGCTTTGATTGCACGTGGAGTATCTCTCACGACCGTCACTCTTGTCTAAGAAAAAGGATACTATCAATGGTGATCTGGTTGTTGTATTTTTTATTAGTTTATTTATTTATTTATTTATTTTGTCTCTACGCGTATTTCATTATGTTGGGGTGCTTTCTACTTTTTACCCGCCTGCTACCGACAGGCACAAAGCCAGAACTGTATAAGCAAAAATCATCGACCACGTAATCAAACCCTACCAACTGTGGGGATAAATGTCAGCATACACGGGCAGATTCTACTCGTCCCCCCGCCTTCCCCAATAACACTCAACTCACCCACCGCAACAGCTAACTTCCTAACCCACAAGCCAACAAGTACCAAAATGACAACCACAAAGGATCACCCGTTGACTGGCATGTCTCCTCGCAGTCTAACAGTCGACGACGTTATCTTCACCGAAGCAACCCCACATCAACGTACCCTCTCGTGGCAACTGAACGCTGCTTCCTGGGCTCCCCCCGTTATGTCCATCGAGCAATACGTCGGGCGTGAACATTTGCTGTCAGAAACGACTCTCTCCCGTGACGGGGGGACGCGGTACTACATCCTGCACTCCAAGGACGACCCAGAGACAATCATTTCGTCATGCGAAGTCACTTCCAAAAAGGTCTTTATTGCCACTCCTGGCAGTGACGGGCCTGGAGAGGTGGTGCAACCGGAAAAAGCATACGCAATCGCCTCGGTGTTCACCAACCCTCTGTACAGAGGAAGAGGAATGGCGTCGTATATGCTCAAAAGAGTGCAAGAGATTGTCGATGGCCAAGATGGAATGGAGTGCGGGGTTTTGTACAGCGATATCGGACGGGAGTATTACACCAGGTTGGGCTGGAAGGACCACAAGAGTCCGCAGCTTGTGTTTGAGATCTTGGAGGGTCATGATGCAGGGCATGATAATTTTCCGAGGGGATTAGAAATGTTGAGAGTTCAGCAAGAGGGGGAGATTGAGGAGCTGTGTGAACAGGATGTCAAGATGCTTCGAAATCGGTTTTCCCTATTGGCGAGCTTGGTTACGAGTAGGAAAGACAAAACTCACGTGGCGTTTTTGCCGGACTGGGAGCAGATGAGTTGGCACTTTGCGAAAGTTGATTATATGGCGAAACTGATGGGAAATGGGCGGGAGGTGGTAAACCGGGGCGCGCGGACGAACGATGGGAAGAACTGGATTTTGTGGGATCATGATCTGAGGGGAAATAAACTCCAGGTCCTGAGGCTTGTTTTGAGCGAGGAGAGCACAGACGATGAGAAGAAGAAGGGAGAGGATGTGAAGCTGTTGTTGAGTGCTGCTTTGAAGGAGGCAGTAGAGTGGGAACTCAAAAAGGTGGTGATTTGGCAACCCTTAGCGTTGCTTAGTATGGCTGCCGTTCTGCTCTGGGGGGAGAATCCCAAGTTCAAGCTTACCTTTGAGCAGAGGGAAGATGGGTCCATCCCAAGTTTGAGGTGGAAGTGCGGCGAGAAGATGGAGACTGTCTGGGAGGACAATGAATACTACGCTTGGTGCTGAAGAATTCGAATGAGGGGCTGAGATGGGCAATTTAGCCAAATTCAGAATGCTACTTTCAATTCCCCGTGATCAAACAAGTCAATCCACGCTGTTCATTGGATCGTATTGAGTAACTATTTGCTCAAAACACCCACATTTTCTTTTCATCAAAGGTCGCGTCGACACCTCTGCCAAGGAACATGATGCTGCTACCCACCCTTTATCTCCTTTCCGCAGCCTTCAGCCCAATCTCCTGCGCAGTCTCGGGCCGCTCCAGCACATGCTTTGAAGCCTCGCTCTGGGACGCATCATGGCAAGTCACAGACTGGAATCCAGACTATGAAGACCCAGCCAGCGGCGGCCAGAGTGACGGGAGTGTGCATTTCCGGATACGCAACACAGCTAACGACTACACGGTGCAATGCGTCCGCCGTGGGGAGGTCAGCATGTGCTTCTGGGTGTCCGGACCGGAGGACGATATCCACGAGACTTCCTTTGTCTTTGATCAAACTGCGCATACTCTCGCTATCAACCAGACCTGGTCATGTCCTGCAGAGGATGGGAGTGATAAGCCGTACGTATCTGACTCTTCTCTTATACATTTTCTGCCAGGCCTGTGACTCTGCTGACCGCATCTCTGTAGTTATGTGTTGCGCGGTAGTGGCATTGCAGCTGTCAAGGCCCAATGCACCAAGTCAGAGCAAGACTTGGGAGATGTCATTTGTGGACAACAAGGGGGGCTCGTTCATGCAATCGAGGTTACCACGGAGGAACTGTGATCCAAAATTTACACAGGGGTGCTATGCTGTTCTCAGCCACAGCCACGCGCTAGTCCCCCCTTGCTCGTCAAACAGACCTATCGGCTAGACTCATGCACCCGGCCAATTGGTAACTGTATATAGACTCCGAATACTTATATTTTGCCACCTTCCATTTAGGAAACCGAATTGTTGGGCCCTTGTTGTCATGCGGATCAATGATCTCTCCGACTGAAAGGATATAAGAGGCACTTCTCGACACCAGACAAATGTGTTTGCTCTCACATTGACAATTGACGCTCACATACAAGTATGAAGCCAACCGCTCTTCTCGCGCTGACTGCGCCTGTTATCACCTGGGCGGCAGCCACTCCCAACCCCTCCGTCAACGCCTTGGATGCCCTCTCCAAGCGTGCGGACAAATGGTGCCGCCTCCATGACAGCGTTGACCCCCCCGGCCATTGTCGTACTTGTGCCAGTACCAACTGCAGGAGTATCAAAGACATCAAGAAAAGTGATAGATTTGGGGTGAGATGTTACATGATGGGCGACAGGGCAAATAACAACGCGTGAGACTCCTATTCCAGACCACTGAAGCCACGGCCGCAAAATCACTAATCAGATGTCTTTAGTCGGTGGGACTGGGTACCTGGTTGGGGTTGTTATGTGTCCGCCAGTATCACCGATCCTAACTGCGAAGGTAAGTAGTTGCATATATGACATTGGGGTGAGGAGTTACTGGCTAATGTTTGAATCAGACGGACTGAGCTGCTGCGTGACGCACTGCAATGGATTGGGAGGCCCTCCTTAAAAGATGGCTCCTACAGAATACCTGGTATACAGCAATGAGAGGTATAATTAAAATTAGTCTACGCGAAATTTTCTTTTCAAAAGAACATACGTGGAGTTGTTGAAACAGCACAATAGGTATCCTTTTGCCCAATCACATCCAACCTTCACCTCGCCCTCGAGAGCACTAGCAGTCTGGTCATGCCCGAGCACACTCCACCACACTGACGGCATCCCCCTTTCTGGCATGATACTTGACAACCTTCAAGCCAGCAGCCTTTGCAAGTGCCTGGTACATCTTTTCATCCCGCAGCTTTCCGCCCAGATTAAGCATAACCAAGTCCACAATCCTATTCTGAGCCACCGGCTCCTCCAAAAGTCTCTCTTCGATTATGATGACTCTTGCCTTTGGGTCATCTTTAGGCATTGCCTGTGCCAGTCTCCGGAGGATATGAACCGCCAGATCGTCCGAGTAATCCAGGAGGATCCGTCGCAAGATATAAACCAGGGCTCCTGTGGATTTTCATTAGCACATCATCATCATGATCATCACTTCCCCACTCTCTCCATGTCTCGGACCTACCTTTAACAGGCTGCACCTCATGAAAATCATGTTCCATCATCCTGACACCCTTCAACATCCCTCCTTCTCCCTCTCCATCTCTCTCCCTCTCCTTTTCCGCCTCCTCAATTACCTCCTTCCGATCCTGCAGGACGCACTTCTCCCCTTCTAGCCCCTCAACAGTCTTGACCAGATCCCTCAGCAACTGCCCCAACCCGCCTCCGACATCAACAACCTTCACCTCCCTCTCATCACCAATCTCTTCTTCTTTTCCAACCCAGGTAAAGTCATACAGCGCCTCTTGCCCAACGAGCTTGACGTCCCCACCAATCATTTCCCTGGCCTTCATCGCCCTCGTGAACTGTACGCTATACTCGGGAAACAGCGCTTTGACTTCCCAGGGCGGAAGCTCGGGGTGTCCCCAGGCGTAACTGAACGGCGTGTGCGTCTGTCCATGGGAGGGTTCACGGCGGCCGTAAGTGGAGAAGTACTCGGGCCAGTGGGCGTACGGTTTCATGCCGTTGCCCACTGCCACGGATGCGAGTGCTGCGACGGGGGAGGAGGAGCGGTAAAGCGGGGAGATTCGGGAGTGGGAGACTGAGTTTGGGGTTGGACCGGGGGAGAGGGTGTGTGTTGAGAGGAGGAGGGCGCAGATTCGTGCTGAAGTAGGGAGGGGAGATAAGCATATGTGTAAGAGACAGAGAGAGAAAGGGGGCAGTGGTACTCACCAATCAGAGATTTGTCTGCGTCGAGGGCGTCTGCGAGCTCTGCAAAGGTTATACTGCCATTGAGAGGGATGTAGTCAAAGGCGGACCAGGCGATGAAGAGGTTGCAGGCTGCTACGTCTGCGAGCTGGTGGTGATATTTAGAGGTTAGTTTGCGTGAACTTGAATGGGCAAATAAAAAAGACTTACCACCGTCCACTCAGTCTTGATCACGTCGACTTTGGGGGCGGTTTGAAATGCAATCCGTCGACATGTCTCTGCTATTCGCTTTCTTGTTGACACGTCGTTGAGGTCAGACTCATCATCATGGCCTGCGATGCTTTTTGCATCTTTTAGGAGAGCCTCAGCAGCCTGGACCAAGTCAAAAGCTGAATTTGATGTCATGGTGAGGTTAGGCAGCAGTGATGTTGTGTGTATTTTGGGTTGTGTTTGTGTGGTGTTTCAGTGAACGGAGGTGACTGGCAGGGCGGCCAATGACAACACCACAAAATGCGTGCCAATGACACAGACACGGTCCCGAAACCACATGTTGCACACACGCACGTGCAAGATCTAGCCTATATATCTCGCATCGTGCTCACTTGTGTGCTCCGAGTCTCCGGACAGATAACGGATGAAACGTGGGGATCCGCGCAACATGCTGTCAGAGTCCGGACGGCTGCACACATTTTGCCAGGACGTGTCCATTTACGGCATGGATAGGGAGTGACAGGTTTCGGAGAAACGGCGTCGTGAGACATTCGAAGCTTCCCGGGTTGGTAGCCAAGCCTCATGTATGACCAAGCCAAAGTAACCAAGTCCGAAGTCATCCCTAAAGAGACTCGCGGCTTGGCAAGGAGGATTTGCCCGAGTTTTGTCGCCATTAAGCGAGCTGTTGACAAGATGATTGGGAATACAGGCAAGACAAACAGTAGATTACTGAGTGGCACCGCGCGCACTGAAGCTGAAAACATAGAGCGGTCGCAGGCTAGAGGGCAACCCGCACATCAAAGGGAATATTTCAAGGAAACAAAGACCGTGGCCGAGACAGAAATCAAGATCAAAGATCAACTAATGGCGTCCGAACTTTGCCCTCTTCGATATGAGTGGATCGAGAGATCGATAGCTATCGTTGCGTGGGGGGCTCACACCTCATGTCCAGCCAGCGCCAGTGCAGGGCTGGGAGCCATCACAAAGATATACCAAGCCAGTATTCCAAGGCCATTAATGCAGCATCATCATTGCAGTACCAAAACGAAACCATCAAGAAAATACGGATCTTCGAGCGAAGCGAGGTCTGGGGGTCTGGGGGCTTGCCCCCGGGTGTTCAAGGTTTTGCTCCACACTCCTTTTGAAGGATGAGAAAAGGCAGCGGTCTTGTTTATATAGGCTGCCATTGGGTATAACGGAGTGTTCATAATGGGCACATTATCAGGTATATCAGGATCACAGCAACTTTGGAATAAGAATGGACAAGTAAGCCAGCAAAAGAACAAACATAAAGACGATTTGGAATGACATTGCTAAATTAGATGCTTGGTTATGTGATATCTTTCATGCCCAATCTCCTTATCAATCTTCACAGTCTTCTGTACACTGATCAAACACTCGACATGACAGCCACCCTAACATACTTGGGTACGTCTGACACTCACGTTCTACATACCTTTCAAGAACCTAGTCTCTAACATATCGACTAATCCTCAACAGTCTTGATACATTTGCGTGGTTCTTCTGGTTCTAACCGATGCATGAGTTCTTGAAGATGCCATTATTTAGTTCCTTTCAAGTTTCCAGTCCATTGGATACATGTATTGTTTCTACTAAAAAGGGGTTTCACAAAGAGCTCTTTCAAGCGCAGATTTTTAGTACCAATCAGTAGTTTTTGCAGTTTTCCGTCTACATGTACATTATCAGGACAGAGCATCGTTTCTTGTCCTGTTATTATTATTCTACCTCTTCACCATTGTTTTGATTGGCTACCAGATGATCTCAGGGCCCACAATTCGGTAGGGAATTTCTTCGTATCTTACTGACTTTTTCCAATGTTTTCTCCCCTTGCAACCCAACCCCGCTTACAATTCAACCTCGACTCGACAAGCGACAACTCTCACCACACATGGAGATGGGGTGCGATAGGTTCCTTTCCGCTGATGAACAGCAAGTCAAATCATATTTCGGTAGAAGCGACTTGAGATGCTGATCAGGATTAAATCGACAGGCTCTTTGAGAAGGGTGACTTTTCCGATGTGACGGTCAAGTGTGGCGATCGCGAGTGGAAGCTGCACAGGAATATCCTCTGCACTCGTAGTATCTGGTTCAACAAGTGTCTCAACGGCCGTTTTCAGGAGGCCCAGACCGGCATCGTCAACGTTCAGGATTTTGACCCCGAGGCTCTCAACTGGGTCCTGCGCTTCCTCTACACCGAGAGTGAGTTTGGAATTATCCGGACGGTCTGATCAGGGTCACTAAAAAGCTAGAATGTGATATACGCCATCTCAAGCCGCAGAGCGAGAGCGAGACGACCTTTGTGACCTGCATCGAGGTTTACACCGTGGCCAACTTCTTCGGTCTCGACAAGCTGGCCGAGATCGCCGTGCAGACACTGACGTCCGAGTGCAACGCCAAGCTACCTGCGCTCCAACTCGCCTACGACACCGTCACCAACTGGCTGCCCGACTTTTTCGCTGCCGTCCGCCTGGTCTACGCCGACTGGGTACCCGGCGACGTGGAGATGACTCTCCTCCAACGCGAGTTTATCAGATTTGCGTACACGGCTCGCTTCTTCTTTTTGCAGAACAAAGCATTCAACCATTTCACGGACAGGGAAGCGCCCGGTTTTGCGCTCCACCTGTTCCGGGCCATGCGCGAGACGGGCGACTTTGTCATGCCGAAGCCAGAGCGGTGCATGTCATGCATGGTCCACTTTACCAAGGGGAGGTATTACTCCCACTTGGCGCCCGAGTTGACCAAGCTCAACGCCTGCTGTCCATCTTGTGCAGCCACGCGGGGTCTTGATCCCAGCGGCATGGAGGACTGGAGCAATAAGGCCCTCAAACTGTCACTGGTGGTACAGAATAAGTGAAGTGGACCATCGATACGGATGTCCATTTCAAAAGTTTTGATCAAGCGCTAAAGACGCCACCCCCTTTATTTACATATCAGCGGCCTCCTCCTTCTTCCGGCCCTCTTTATATTCATTCCCTCCCCCTAACTGAATAATTTGCTCAATATGCCAAGGAATCCTCTCAATCCAGGCCTGGATCTGTTCGAGCTTCAATTCATTCCAACAACGCTCCCACACTTTAATAGCCTCCTGACGGCTTTTCGGTGCCCCCTTTTTCGTAGTATATCTTTTCATCCATGGCCAACATGGCTCAATTGGATTGAGATCGGGTGAGTTACCTGGCCAAAGCAGTCGTTTAATTTGGTGAAGGCTGTAAATCCGATCTTGAATATGATGAGCATGTGCTGGAGCCCCGTCTTCTTGGACTATCGTGCCAGGCCGATCCTTTTCGCAATCTCTCGCAAAAGGAAAGAGCTTAGGAATAAGGATTTTCGTTTGATAACGATACCAGTCGATTCCACCTTTTGATTCCCTGACCAATTTGCCGTTCTTTTTATTCCATCTCCACTGAGGTTTCCGGCCAGGAATAGAGGCTAAAGATAACCTCTTTATCCCATTTTAAAGCTCCCATTCCTTCCGATAAATAGGTTCCAGCTTATTATTCATAATCTCAATAACTTCCTCTGCCTGTTTTTTTTCTTGTGTTGTTTCTGGAAGCCAGCAATGAAAAGGACCTTTCTTATCATAAGAAAAACAACCCCAGAACATAAACTCAGAATATCCTTTCCAACGCTCACGAATAGCACTTCGTACAAATGCTTCATCTTTTGTCCTCCAAATACGATAACCACCACGACGATGAAGAAGAACAACAGCAGTTTCATCTGACCAAATAATACGCTTCCAATCTTCAAGTGTCCAGTTTTGATGGGCTAAACACCATTGGAGACGAGCTTCTTTCATCTTCTTCGTCAACCCAGGCTTCCTCGTTGGCTTCGTCTTTTTGAACCCTGCTGCTTTCAGGATCCGAAAAACAGTTGATGCTGAGATCTCGATCCCCTCGAGGCTGAGTTCACCAGCAAGATCAGCAGCAGTTTTTTCCCGGCCATACCGATTAGTGCGAACCTTTATGACGATTTTATCGGTATTTTCAGGGGTTTGCTTTGATGGACGTCCAGAGCGAGGGGCATCTTTGAGCCATTCTTCTTTCAGAGTAAACGGCCGGATATTCGGATCAAACCCGCGCGCAATAGCTCGAGCATAAATACGATTAATCTGCTGGACAGATATACCAGTTTCTTCATGAATTTGAGCAGTGGTCTTCCCACCAACTGGTGATTTTAACGTAACAATAAGGGCTCGTGTTGGGAGACTGGTATTAGGAGCCATTTTGTGGTGTTGACAGGTTAAAGTGCGGGGTTTCTGGTCAGGAGCCGGGGACGTGGAAGAAATGTGGGCCAAACGATATGCAAATAAAGGGGGTGGCGTCTTTAGCGCTTGATCAAAACTTTTGAAATGGACATCCGTACATGGAATAGAATAAAGTCGGACCTGTGAAGGCATTTTTAACAGCCTCCGAAATAAAACAGTGCCTATCCAGCACCACAGAATAAAAACTGGAAACCAGGACCAAATTAAGTGTTCTCTGAATCTCTCTCTAAAAAATAAAAAAAAAGACCAGTTCATAAATTTGTCATCCAACCTTGATCCCAATAAATAAAAAAATAGCCCCCCAAAAAAATACCCTGTATCCTTACAATCCCAAAATATTGTTCCCTTTCTACTCCGAAATTTATAAAAATGTCCGGGGCAAGCCTTTTTCCTTAACCAGTCCCATGTCCCTGTGTCACCCGACTCCTGGTGACACCTTCCCATCTGCTCTCCTGGGGCACAGCACCACCCCACTTTTCACTCCCATGTTGTTGTTGCTGCTGCTGCTGCTGCGCAGGCAGAGTCTGCTCATCCCCAACAGGAACCATGACCGAAGTCGCGCCCGCAGGCTTCGCCGGCGCGGGGGTCAAGGGGGACACCTCGCCGACCTGCATAAAAGGTGCGTGGTGGTGGTGGTGTTCACCGCCGCCCTTGATCACATCCCCCTCCTGCGCGCCGACCCTCCCCCTCTCCTCCCACTGTCCCCATCCCGAGTTGTGATTGTCAACCGGCAGCTCGGCGGGGGTGTGCTCCCACGTGGCGATCTCCCTGGCCATGACCTGTCCGTCCAGCTCCTTCATGCTGCGGCGGGTTTCCAGCTCGGCCTTGGCGTCAAAGGGTCGTCCGGCTTCCAGTTCCGAGTTGTTGTAGTTGCCGCCCGCGGCGGGGTAGAATCGCCCGTCCACCCAGACTCCGTGATGGCCGCCTTGACCGACGGCGGTGGTGCCCGAGGTGAGGGAGACGATGGAACCAGAACGCTCATCGTGGTCGTTGCTGTGGGGATCGTGGTTGCTGTTGGCGTCCTCCTTCTTGGCGGGCGGGTGGGAGCGTCGGTAGAGGTAGAGGAAGGCGCCGAGGAGCAGTAAAAGCGCGCCGCCGAGGCCGATACCTACACCGAGGCCGATCTTGGCGCCCTCTGAGAGACTGCTGCCGCCGGATGCGCTGCTGCTTTCGGTGGGGATGGAACCAGGTGGCGGAGTGGTTGCGGGAGGCGAGGTTGTGCCGCCGGTCATTCCGCTCGTGGTTGCAGATGTCGTCGGTGCTGCGGCCTGGCCCAGTTCGGTGGCAGGGTACGTCTGGATGGCGAGCGCAGGGCCGATGCTGCCAGCTTGAAGGGAGAACATGGCAGTTGGTTTGCAACACTCCTTTATGGTGGTGACGCTCTCGCAGCAGTAGGGCGCTGGGAATCCGTAACCGCTGTGTCCTTCGCATTCCCACACCATCACGCCCCCGTTTCTCCAGTCCACTGCGTTGGGGTTCGTTTTAAGGTCCTGGTCTAGAAGGAGATTGCAAAAACAAAACGTCAGTGTTGAGTCCCAGACACTTGACAAGCGGTGAGTGAGGCCATACTGTTTATGCATTGTTGCGGGCAAAACTTGCTGTTCCAATTCCTGTCTGTGCATGTTCCGCGAGCGAACATTTGGCCCGTACTGAAGCTGGTGTTGCCTATCTCCAAGGGATCGACGCAGAGGCCATTTGATACGCATAGACTTGTTTGGTTGCAGCACATGCTGTGCTCGGCGGTTGGATCACATGGCACATCATTTGATGGCAGTCCGTTTGGGAGATAGCATTGTTTTGAGCCTGCTGATGCTGATGCGGACGCTAAAGCCACTGTTCGGCTTGTTGATTGGGCTTGTGAGAGGAGTGGTGAAATGGTCGTGAAGGCGAAGGCGAGGGCCAGGGCAAGGTTCCTGAGTGACGCCATCTTTTATCTGATGCTCGTCGGCATCTAGATAGGATTTGGGGCAGAATGTGTAGATTCGAGTTTGAAAGTGGAGGAGGAAGCAAGTCCCGCGACGAGGGGCAGAAAGGGAAGGATTCAAGGCTTTCATTTCTAAGAGAGCCAGTGAGACGGGGGTGGGATCCTGTGTTACCGTGATTACAATGCAGGAAGCCCCTCAAGCGCGAAGCCCAACAAGGGATAGTTTCGCCCTCCTTGTGGTGACCCCCTGCTCCCCATCCCTGCCGTGCCACTTATCCTACACCACAAGGGGGCAAAGCGTCGCCGGCAAACATGGGGTAGCGTCGCCGAACCCCGGCCGGGAGTTTCGACATCCCTTGAATCGAGTCCAATCAAGCTGGGCCTTTTTCTTGGGGGTGGGATGGTTGGTTACACGAAAAGCCAAAAGACCACCAACGCACATATCGTGATCGGTCCTCATCTATCTCGCCCCGGCCCAACATGATTGATCATGGCCAGCATGTCGTGTTTACTTTCTCTCCTCCGCCAACATAATTCTCTCCCCTTGTTTACGCCTACCAGGCTGCGACATGACAAAGATTCTTACACTGATATCACCTGCAAGTGAGAATGATGTGGTGATCAATTTAAACAAACCCCTGCTAGGACTCGTATCCCAGCAGCCACTAAGTGTCCGCGGGCTAATGAACCGCCCAACCAACAGGGCGGGTCCCGCTACCACCATTGCCATCATCCGGGAATGTGCAACCCGAGGTACAGTGGGACAAAAGTAATAAAGATTAACAAGATTGGCAAAATTGCTCAAAAAGAAAAACAGAAAAGGACTGACAGACGAGGAAGGCGCCTGGACCACCCACACTTCACCCACTCATGCGGGTCATTGCCGACGCCTGCTGTTTGTCTTAGGCATCAGTTCTGGCTTGTGAGTCGGCCACTCAGCACCAAGCATAATTACCTAGTATTTATTGAGTCTTTTCCTGTTGCCTTCAGAGTGCCACCATACCTGCAGAGGCCAATTGGGCGCGATATTCCGGCTGATCTCTTTTGTGTGTCTGCCTTTTGTTCTCGCCTTGGCTGTCACGGTTCCCGCCGACCCAACCAACACAGCCAGGCTGGGCCAGCCGTTGGGTGAATCAAGGCTTGGTGGTAATTACGAAGCACGGTATGCACACCCACACACACACACATAGTGTACACACACACTTACTGAAAGATTATTTGTCATTCGACGTTTTTGGGTCGCCGTAAACGCACAGGTGGGTCGGCTTACACTTTGTGTATGCTCCCTCCCAGGATCCCGCGCGCTGAGGTGAGAGAATGAAGTTAGGGGTTAGGTTCCGTGCGCCCAGCCGGGAAGGTGGAGAAGAAAAACCAGAGCGAACAGGGCCTTGGATTGTTTTGAGACGAATGACCTGATCTGGGAACTGTATAGCGGCAGGACCCTAGCGTTAATGATTCTTGGCTCACATGCGCGAAACAATTTGCTGGTGGTTTTTTTTTTTTTTTTTTGTTGTTTCTTTCTTTTGGGCCACCAATGCAGGCAGGCTGTAAACCTGGGGATGAAAAACAAGGCACAGAAATGGAGAGGCGATAAAACTTACACTGACAGTTCTCTCTTGAATCAGAATCAAGGAAGTGTGCCGCTGACCAGGTAAGGTACTTTGTGCAATCGCTGTAGTCCTTCCTTTCATGATTGCAACTTGGGGGCTGAAAAGATCATTTATCATGTCCGCTCTATCTCCCCCAAATATTTGAGTCACATCTTTCTATTGTTGCACAACCCCCTTTATTTACATTTGCATTGATTGCTTCTTGCCCTGGGATGCAAAGGCTGGATTACCGAATGTGTCGTTGACAAGTTCGAGATAGTATTCTTATCCTGCGTAATTACCTCTTCGCCCAAGCAGCAGCAAGCGGTGGGGAAGGCTCATCCTTCAACCCCACATCCACTGATTCTAGCCCGCCCCCTCGCCCCTGAATCCTTAAATATACCCGCATTTTCCGGCCGGCCGCCGACGGCGGGCGGGGACTGATGAAATTGGCGTCTTCCTTCCCTCGATTTCGTCCTTTTTTTTCGCCCCATTCACTTGTCTCTGCAACTGGCGCCAAAAAGATAACACTTGCAACGTGACATCGCCCAAAGATGGTGTACTTCCCCGAGCTTCCAGCCGAGATTATTGCTGAAATTCTCGACTCGATCTGCCCCGAGTGCACCAATGGCGGAATTCACTCCCACGGCGACGAGCCACACCCTGCCAAGACATTTGCTAGCCTGTGTGTGACGTCAAAGCACCTAAAAGAATTCGCTGTGAAGAGACTGTACCGTCGTCCAGATTGCAGAAAATGGTGGCTCCTCGGTCGCACCCTCGTCGCGCGCCGGGACCTGGGTGAGCTCGTCAGGCAGCTCTACCTCGACGAGCCGGAACTTGCGTGGCTCGACAATAGCAAAAGGGACGGCCAGGAACTTGAGGAACTTGAAGAGTATTATCTCGAGCGCCGAGACCCAGCCATTTACCCGCCAATATCCCAATCAAGCTTATGGGGGCGTTTTAACGAGACGCTCTACGACTTCGGCGCCAACGCGCACATCGACGTCATCCTGAGCCTCTGCCCCAACGTCGAGCTCCTGCACTCGACAATCTGGTTTTTTGACGCCTTTGGCTTCTGCAAGCCGCAGTCTCTGCAAAGACTGAAGCACATAAAGATCATCCGCGCCGACACGGAGGGCAGTCTGGATATAGGCGAATGCAAGCATTTGTTCCTGGCGGCCCCGAATCTGGAAGCAATGGAATTCGTTGACGCCGGCAGTGTTCAGGGGCGTAATTCGAGTTCATCCAAGGTTCTTCTCGACCGTGTGAAGCTTGACAGGGTGACGCAGATCTCGTTTGAACGCAGCGGGCTGGACGCTGAAGGCTTGAGGACCATACTCCGCTGGACTCCAAACGTCCAGAGGATCAATTACGAACACATCGACACACAGCCTGGCCAGTTCACGCCCCGCGAGGCGCTTCAAGTTTTGGGCGATGAGGGTATGGCGAAGCAGTTGAGGGAGTTTACATTTGAGATCGACGAGGATGTGGGACAGGACCTGTGGGGTTGGGGAGACGAGGACGAGTTGAAAGCCCTCGAGCGTGAGTTCAAAGAACGCGGAATCAGGTTCAAGGCCCCAACCGTGCCAGTGCCACATGTTAATCCGGCAGCTGTGGTTTGGAGTGGGTCAATATTTGGTTGGTTGGTCACTACAACGCCAGCTATGGGAGATGTCAATAATCAGGGGCCGGACCAGGTGTCTTGAGGAGTATTGATACATGTAGGTTTTGTTTTCTGCTCGTTCAGTAGCATATTTTCTTGCAAAAAAAGAGAAGAAGAAAAAAAGGGGGAGGGGGGGGGGGGCCTGCTCGCGATCTTATTGTCGGGAATGAGAATTTACTGGAGAATTCTTTTATCATCAACGGTTCTCAAGTATTCTCCTTGACATATAACTCCAGATCGATTTAACGATGAAAGGTAAAGGCCCTTTGCAAGATCATTTTGACTCGTAATTCGTATGTACGGGCGGCTGGGCTGGTAAAAGAGATATCTGCCAAATGTTACTAACGTATCAGACTCTCTTTGATAAGATTCCTAGTTCTAGAAAGAATACCCATTGACCCATTGTGACAAGCAAGAAAAAAAAATGTTTAAGCCATTTCACTCCTTATTCCTTTTGATCCTGGTCACCACCTTTTTCGACTTGGTCTTCTTCTGTGGCGGTAGTGGAGCGATATCTTCAATCACCATCTGGGGGTTTCAAAAGCATGAAGCGGGAGATGTTGGTGTTGCAAAATGTTTGGAAGGATTGAAAACAGGGGGGACAGCCCGGATGGGTGACGGGAATAATTGCCGTTATTAACGGAATTAATTCCTCTTGATAACCCCCCTCTGCTGTTCATTGCATCCAGGGAGGAAATTGGGAAACAGCTTTCCGATTTAACTCGGTGGAACGGCATCAATCAGCAGCGAAGTAGCTGCCCTTGCTGTTGCGCTGACGTGTTGGCGCAATGGTTCCGCTCCCAACCTCTTAACACGTTTCAAGTTCCACCTTCGCTTTCTTTTTATTGTTCGAATCGTCGCTGGCGATTTCTTTTTTCTCTTGTTGTTTATACTTTCTTAGTATATCGTGGGGTCTGCCAGAACATGAGTTTACAAATCACGGTGGCAACTTGAACTGTCTCGCACTGCATGACTGAGATGTAACGCTTGTTTGCTTCCAGTAGATTTATAGCATCTTTGTTTTCGCAATTCCTGTCACAGGCTTGCTAACAATCCCGATATTCAACTAATGAAAACTTCGTGTCCATCAATCGGTTGGGTGATCGTTACGACATGTATCTCGTCGACAAAGCCATGGCACAATCTAAGTTGTCCAACTTTGAGATGCGAAATTGCAGGGGAAAAAATGACCGCAATGCTGGAGATCATTACCAGAAGGGTTCTGGACTCTGAGACCAACAACAAAGCGACTATTTGGTCTCCTCGACATCATGAAATTCACAGCATCTAGACTATGGGAACAAAGCATATCTTCAACCAGAAGCGCTGGACTCAACTCTGGTATATTGCGTACAATGTGGAACCTAAACCCGAGGATGACATGAGCCATTATGACTGGCCGCACGAATTCATGACAGGTCCCATCGCCAAACAACATTCTCCTGTTGCATGGCTAAGAATCAGTTGCACGTACACTCATACAATATTTCACGTGGGAGCTACTGATTCTAAGACCAAACGTGCGATGGGGATTCTGATTACGGTTTCTCATTGACATTTTGAACGAGTCATTCTGTGGTGCGGACTTCTTCTATGAGCCCCAGAATGACGAATGGGCTCATGGGTGGGTGCACAGCTGGGCAATGGAACGTGGTCCGAAAGATGAACCAGAGACAGAACGGAGAGTAGAGATGGTCCGGTTGTTTTTGAACCTCGAATTTGATTCCACTCAGAACCTTGCTAAGGTAGAATACTGGCTCTTGCATATTGTAGATTTCGATGGTATCAGGCGTCTACCCTATGGGGACTATGACAATCCGTTTGCACAATTTTATAAAGAACTAAATGTTCAAGTTGGATACTGGACAATATTCTTAGATATAATGCCGGAGTTTCTCTTCAACAGCCGAAAGAAGGAAGGAACAAAAGGGAGATCATCTAACGACAAACGGGATCAACAATGTTCTCAGGCAAGTTCTAAGCGCTGGTCATCCACGACGACTCAACAACATTCAACGCAATGAGCTTCAGGATCACATGCCTAGAGGCGTGCCAACAGCTGAACCTACATCACAGACATCTGCAGAGCTTTTGAAGAGGCAGCACTACAGTAATCCATTGATGTTTAGAGTTCTGGCCCAGATACATGATGTAGGAAAACATCACGCAGCGGGCTACGCAACTATGTTGCAGTTTCAACACGAGCACGACAGACTGTGGAAAGCGTTTGCTGCTATAGCACTTCTTACTATGACACAGATGCTTTACGATTCGCACTTCTTTACCCGGTACTCGGACTTAACTAATCGGATGTTACCACCCCACGGCATCGGTAACACCACACACCATCGGCAGTTCAAAATCTTACCTCATCCGGCATCGACATCAAATCCCATTGGTCCCCTCGGTGTCGTACAAAATTTGTTCTTATTCATCGCATTCTCTGTCGCGCATCTTTTTAGGAAGACCGCATCACTGAGTCACAAAAAGGTACACAAATTCCTGAAATCGAGAATCTTTATGCCTCAAAGACACCAAGAGCACCTTTCCATCAGGAACCCCATTTGGACCTCAACACCACAAACAAACAAACCAATATGTCTTCACCTACTCCCGAAGTGGACATCGCCCTAATAGGCGCGGGGATAACCTCACTCACACTCTCCATCGGCCTCGCCCGCATCGGCATCAAGCACAAAATCTACGAACAATCACCCCACCTCACAGAGCTAGGCGCCGGTCTCGGTTTCGGTCCAAACGCATGGCGCGCGCTGCGTCTCATTGAACCTCGCCTCCTAGAAATATTCGAGAAGGTCGCAACCTTTACTGAGAAAACATCCCACTCACAGCCTACCGACGAGACTCCTCTACCCACTACAACAAACGAGACAACAGAACAAGAAGACGAAGAACAAAAAGAAGAAAAACACCCAATATGGATAGAATTCCTCCCCGGCACCTCTCCCCTTCCACCGCGGTCCGTCCCGTCCTCATTCAAAGTCCACGCCAGGCACTCCGGCGGAAAGGGCCACGCAGCCGTGCACCGCGCCAAGTGGCTCGACGTCTTGGCCTCGTTCGTCACTGCTCCCATAGTATTCCGCAAACGATTCGAAAGCCTCACTCAGTCCGAGTCTAGCGTCACCATAAACTTCTCCGACGGCAGCACGGCGACCCACTCGGCCGTTATCGGCTGCGACGGGGTCAAGTCCAAAGTCAGGACCGCCTTGTTCCCCCAGAGCAAATGCGGATACTCTGGTAAATACGCTTATCGGGCTTTGATACCATTTGAGGAGGCCGTCAAGATACTGGGCGAGGTCAGGAGTGGCGTTCCGAGTTTGTGGGTACGTACTGTACAACCGAGGCCCTTTCTAGACGGATATCAAAAGACCAAACCACATATCATGATGGTGTCGAACGATTACTAACAAACAGAACAGATGGGCCCCGGAGCGCATTTACTCACCTTTCCCGTGCTCGACAACCTCAACATTGTCGCTTTCTGCACTGATACCGACAGCGAGTGGGCCGGTACCTCGTCCTCCCTGACGGTCCCGACGACGAAGCAGGATGCGATCGACGACTTCAAAAAGGCAGGATTCAGCGACGCGCTCCTCGGGCTGTTTAATGCTGTTCCTGATGATAGGAAGCTGAACAAGGTATGTCACTTCCCATCCATCACATCGTTCAATGTTTGACATGCATATACTAATGAGAAACAAACTGCAGTGGGGACTCTTCGACGTGGCTGATAATCCACCTCCTAGCTTCTTCAAGGGGAGGGTGACGCTCATAGGGGACGCAGCGCACGCTAGCACACCGCACCACGGCTCGGGAGCGGGATTTTGTATGGAGGACGTCGCTGTTCTCACAGGATTACTTGAGCAGTGGCAGGAGTCAGAATTAGGGCCCGGCAGGGTAGAAGACGTTTTTGCACAGTTTGATGCAAGCAGGAGGAAGAGGGACCAATGGTTGGTACAAAGCAGCAGGAGAGCTGCAGAGCTGTACCAGTTCCAGGTGGAGGGTATCACGAGCTTGGAGGATATCAAGAGGGATATCGAGGAGAGACAGGAGGTGTGCTGGGGGTTCGACGTGGAAAGGGCGGTGGAGGAGACAAAGAATGGGTTGAAGGAGCGATTAGACGCGAATTTGTGATTGAACTGCAATGTCTTGAATTTCTACCTTTCAAAGTTTCACTATCTAAGCTGAGAGCCCTCTCAGTAATGATGTTCCTTGTTCATCACGTTGATCAACGGCTTCCCGTCCCGGAGCGCGTCCAAGTTTCTCTCGATGATAGCTTGGACTCTCTCAAAGTAATGCGGCGTCTTCCAGCTGACGTGCGGAGTGATAAACACGTTTGGGGCAGTGTACAGCGGGTGCCCGTCCGGCAAGGGCTCAGGATCCGTCACGTCCAATGCGGCTCCCCTGATCTTCCCGGTTTGCAAAGCATCCAACAAGGCATCCGTGTCAATATGTTGGCCCCTAGCAATATTGGACACAAAGGTCTTTTTCTTGGACAGAATCTCGAACTGTTCCGAGCCGATGATGTACTTGGATGCTTCAGTAAGCGGAAGCGAGAGGACGAGGAGATCGAGATCTTGTGATAAAAACGTGTTGACGGCTTCCTTGGATGCACCGTGAAACCATTTCGCAGGAATCAGGCCGTCCGGGTCGCCGGTGCCCGGCACGCAGTAGCTGTCGTCTTTGCGCGATTCAGGGGTCGACTTCTCGCTTCTTGTGTAAGCGTAAACCTGCATGCCGAGCGCCTGGCCGAGTCTCGCGCACTGCCTGCCGATTGCGCCGTATCCGAGAACGCCCATCCGCAGCCCTGGAGAGTCCTGAACCGGCAAGCTCGTAAAACTGTAGCTCCATTTTGCCTTCTTTTGTTCTTCAGCGTAGGTGAGAAAGTGGTGGCTCATCATCAGCCATGTGCCGATGACCCATTCGGCTATCTGAGGCCTAGGAGGTGCGTCAGTGTAACCCCAAATTGGTGTTGTGCAACAATAGGCATTAGACAAAGCGGAATTCACTTACGGATGGGTTCCGTTGGAGGTGCAGAAGGTAACATCCTGGTTCTGGTAAAGGGGGTTCCCAATCCAGATGTCGGCGCCAGCTGACAGTAGCTGGACGTACCGCACATTTTTAAGGAGTCGAGACTGTTCGGCATCTATGGGCATGCCGGTGCAGAGGAGAGTGACACCATCCAGGGCATCTTGTGGGAGAGGATCGGGCGGAACTTTCCATTCCCTTTGTACCCATCGTATCTCTTTAATGCCCGGGTGATTGGCTGCAATTTTTGCAATCCATTTGTCATCCCTTGGAAGGGGAACGGCCATCAGCAAGATGTCGTCCATGTTTGTCGTGGCTGCGGAACCCATGGCGAGTTTGGTAAAATGTCCGAGTCGAAGTTAGCAAGTGTGAAATCAAGTAGGGAAAGTGCAGCAGCTTAAAAGGAGAAGGGACGGTGTGGCACTGCGGGAGCGGTGTCGAAAAAATCTTTGGTAGCTTCGGTTCCGAGTCCGAAGTGCGGGGTTGTACAGTAGCTGCGGTGTCCTTGATCCGCCACGGGACTCCATGGTCTTTCTTACGCAACGATACGGATACCTCGGCCCCATCGGATGGATGACGCCGCCGGTTGGCATTGCGATAATTCTGCCAAGAACGACATGACGCCTTTCGGTGCCTTGTCGGCAGCAATTTATCATTACAAATTCTGTCAAAGCAGTCTGATGATAATGAATGCTGACTTGCATCTCAATTGATTTTAATTGTGTTTATTTTTATTTATTTAATTTTCTTTATATAAAAAGAATAACATTAATAACTAAAAAAAAAGGTTCTCTTCACGTAGGAAACTCGAAAATGATGAAAATCTCTTTGCGATGAAGCATCAGGGATCGGGAAAGAAATTAGCAGGAAAACAAAAGTTCATTCTGAGTGGTGATGGATGCTATGTGTATGCTATGCGTATGTTAAAATGCTCAGAAAAATTGTGCCTAAAAAATCCTAACCTCTTCCTCTCCTCCTCCTTGCGCAATCCAACTTCCGGGGAGGGCGGCAACCCCGATCCGCTCGTACATGTCCTGCCTCCCCTCCTTTGGACTGGAAACAACGACGAGGACGTAGTGCTCGAGGTCACCCGTGTCGAGACCTGCTTGCTGTGCCGACTTGAGTTTGCGCCTCCCCACAATGACGCACTTGACCTGCCTCCAGTCGTCAAAGCCAAGGGACGTGTTGCTTCCCTCGTCAAACAAGATCTTGGTCTTTGCCATTTCGAGGGACACAACAAACTCACTGGCCCAAACTTTCAGATATGTTTCTTCTCCCGAGTTGCCTGTATGCCACGTTGCACTGCTGCTGTTCGTTTGAGAGCCACTGCTGCTGCCAGTGGCGACGGCCGTCGTCGTCTGAGCCCAAGGAGACTTGATGCCTTTCTCTCCTCCATAATGCCACTCCACTCCTCGAAATGGTAGGTCCAAAAAACTTATAGCGCCCTCGTACGCCATCCACGACCATGTTGGGACGGTGTAGCTCTTTGTCGAAGACAGCGGCAGCATTTGCGCGGCTGAAAAATCGATTCTTCTCATTCCTTCCTCCGAGTCTCGTTTCCACAGGAGGCTGCGTCCGAAAAACTCTCCGTCAAAGATTCCGTATCCGCCGTGGGTGTTGAATGCTGCGACAAGACGCTGCTCAAGTCCGGCGATGGCGATAGGTCGATCGTAGGGCTTCGTGAACTCGAGTCTCGAGTAGGTCTTGTACAAAGACTCGTAGATGCGAATGCGAGCCCCTTTTGTCGAAGTCATGGTAAGGTCGGGGAAGTTGGGGTCGCCAAGGAATGCAGCTTGGTTGCTTTGTTTGGCGCCAAAGTTAGTTGTGATTATGTTATTATCAAAGACTGGGATAGAGGTGGACTTACTTGGTCATCTTGGCCAACGTCTCGCACCGAACCCCAGAACCACACTCAAAGTAGGTTTGACTCTCTGTAAAATAGATGGTGCGCCGTGCGAGCGCTCGCTCCTGCAACACCCAACCTCGCTTGTTGAGTGGCCCATCGATTACATCTGACTGGAAGTCATTAATAGCTTCGCAGACATAGAGCTTCTCCTCATGGGCAAGTTGATGGTCAAGAGTCACGAATTTGCGGTTTCGTGCTTGGTTTGATAAAAACCCAGAGGAGGTGCCTGTTGCACGGCTTGCGGCAATGACGCAGTAAGCATTGCTGAAAACTGTTTCCATGAGCTTTGCCTCTTGGTGGAAGTCGCCGTCGATGCCTTGGAGGATGCAAAGCGAGTCGATCCAGACGTATCTGATGCCAAGCGCCCGGGTTACGTGAACGGCATCCTGAAAAGTCCGAGGTAGGTCATTCATGGGGATACCTTTTTGAAGCCGAGAGACAAAGTTGGCTTTGGTGGTACAAAAGTGTTTGTTTTTGGCTGCATCGCCCCATGGATGTGATAATGCGATATAGCGGAGGTCTGGCGATTGACTTTTGCGTCTGATAATCTTTGATACGCAGAGGAAAACCTTTGAGAGGCTATTTTTGGATGAACCGACATCTATCAGACGTGTCGGGAGAGCTGGTAGATCTGTGCTTGTCGTCGAGTTCTTGGGTCTGCAGGTGACGATGTGGCGCGTGTCACAGTCAGAGAGCCATTGTGAAAGCAGCTGCAAATGAGCAGAGCTCGATTGTTGAAGCAATGTTGGGAAACCGATCTGAATCTCGTTAAGAGGATCATTTTGTTCCGAGGTTGCACTATCTGCTTGTCGACAGTCAGCTTCAATATACCAAAGCCATTCCAGTAGAGCAACGCTCGCTTGGGTCATACCTTTGGATCTGCAGAGTGACAGGAGAGGGGAAGGCCCGTCTTGGAAAAATAAGTTGGATCCAGTCCTAAAAATCTCAACGGGGGCATTGTGATCCGTATCCGCGCTGCTGCAAGCCTGGTAGATGAGCCGATGAAGGTCACACTTCTTAGAGGCATCCTGAATACTGCCAAGTGTCTCAACGAAGACACCGGGCGTAAGAAGGTCCAGCTTGGAACAGTGCTGACAGAGCCTTTGATCGTCACCGCGCATTGGAAACGGTGTCGATGCCTTGAATTCCGGATGCTTGAGGAGGACCAAGGGAAAGTCATTGTCAACCGGGAATTTCCAAGTTGTCTCCAACTGTTTGATCTCAGTTATTTTTCGCTTGCTTGAAGGAGGGTATATATGATCGGGTGAGACGTACCGGCTGATAGAAGAGAACAAGTATTTGGGTCAGCAACTCGATTTCATCTATTTTAACGCACAAATTGTGACTGGTGGGGAGGCGTCAGGGATTGGCACTTACAGCCTGCGCAAGTCAATCCACTGTCTCACCCAGGAGTAGGTCTCAGTGTGGTAGGTCTCCACTCACATGCTGCGGGCAAAAGTCTTTAGCTCCAAGGTTCTTGGTCAGTGGCTAGATAGGATTTACTCACTGTCTGTAACGAGGGCAAAGTGGAGCGGTCACGGTTAGTATGATCCCCAAGCTGTAGCCACGTTTATGACGCTTACATACTGCGGACCGAATCAGCACGGAGTCTCCTGAGATATGCCTATATACTCAAACTCACAGTCTGTTCAGTGAAACAAATTGACTAGCACGTCAGTCACTTGCCTCCTTGTGTGGCAACCCAATCACATTGCGGGCATTGATTCACGTACCTCCTGAATCCCCAATCAGCGATGTTGTCCACGAGGTTTATCGACCGAAGATCATACTAGGTTCTTCTGCCTGGGCTGCAAGCCCTGTCCGAGATATTGTGAGCTGGTTGGTGCGATCCTTGGCTTTTTCCCTCTCTTTGGTGGTGGAATTGGCAACCCCACCCGTTTCTGCGTGGCAAAGAGGTAGTGGCCGCCTGCTTGCTCATCATGTCTGGCCTTTTGAGCGATACTTTCCAGTTTCTCCTTGAGCTCCCCGGCGTCCGCTCGGCACCTGGAAATCTCGGCCTTGGTCATACCATCGACAGGCAGCTCAACAACAAGAAGCCTGTCTCTGACGAACTCAATAATCTCCCTGAGAGCGGATTGAGGGCGGCGACACTCTGGGTCCTTCAAAATCTCGTCAATCCAGTGTCTCACTACATCGCAGACTTGAGCGGTGCCAAAATCCCTGTGCACAGTAAAGTAAAGAGTTTCGGTTGTTTGATCCAGGAACGTCCTCTCCGAGTAAAATGCGGCTAGGCCCTTGTTTCCATATAAAATCACAATGACAAACTCAAAGATGACGCATCCCATCGACCAAACGTCAAAACGACGAGATCTTGGATGATAAGAGCTGTTCATGTACCGATTAGCCTCTGGCGCTTCGTAATGGGATGTTGTGTATTGCATGGTGGTCTGCTCGTTTCGGCTTCTCGTTGCAAACATGTGCTGTTTGGCCAACCCCACGTCAGCAATCTTGAGGGTACCAAGCCATCGTGACAAGTCTCGATTGGCGCCAAAACACTGAAGAATGTTTTCAGGTTTAAGGTCGCCATGACGCCAATGCTCCTCCCCAGTGGCGTCACTCTCATCGCTGTAGTAGGAACGAGATCCGTCGTCGCTGACCCGAGAGTCCTCATCATCGGAAGGGAGAGAGAATCTGATCTTTGGAACACGTCGAACTGAAGGTGTTGATGATGCGTCGGCGTAGGTGTCGTCGTCGTCATCAGAATCATTGTATATCTCAGGTTCAACCGGCTGGGATCGCACAGATGTTCCAGGCTCCGCAAGGCTTCCTGCGCGACGGACAACGATGGCGGTCTTGGTGTTTGTGTTTGTGTTGTGGAGGGTTGAGAGAGCCCCGGCGAGTCCTAGAATTTCCTCAATAAAGATCATCACACGGTCTGCATCTAAATCCTTTGGTTCTTTCCCTTGGCTCTGCCACAGTGTTCGAAGACTGCCCCCTTCGGCCCACTCGAACATGATGTAGTATTCTGAGCCTCGGTTGACGGCAGCAATAGGGCGGATGAGGTTCTTGTGGCGAAGGTCCCTAATCTTTTCGAGAGCGGTTACTTCATGAGTCCAAGCCTCTTCAACCTTGTATCCAGGCTCGGATGCGAGATGCCTCAATTTTTTTAACGCGACGCGGAGCTCCTTTGAACCCTACGAAGGTTAGTACCATCATCTTCGGCGGGGAATTTGCAACGGGGTCCTACCTCTTCCGTTATCTGCTGATCGTGGTGGTCAGGGTGTACCCATGCCTCAAAGACGGTACTGAAATGACCGTCACTCTCGGCTTTGCTTCTCCTCACAAATGGCAGCACGCATCCATCCTTTTCCTTGTATACAAACTGCTCCCTGGTGAAGATGGGGGAGAGGAAGGTGCCCTGGTGGTGGCAAAAGTCGAAGGAAATATCCTCCCAGATCTTGTCATGAAAAATATCCAGCGCCCGAGCGTGCCCCTTTTCGCATTTCGAATGATCCCCTATACATAGCATTTCATCAATTGGAAGCAGCTCATCTGTCATCCCTTGATCCTGACAAGCCCGCATAACCGACGCTAGCTGATGGGGCTCTGCCTCGCCGCCAAGTACCAGACTCAAGAACATCTTTGGCGCCCTTGTGCAAACGAAATGTACAAGTCCTGGGGAGGCATCGGGGGGCAGAACGGAACGCACGATGTCTTGGGTGACGAATGTTTTGACTTTGGGTGCAGGGAGGAACTTTCGAGAAGGGCCGTCGAGTCCATTGGCCACAAGGGAACCTTTCAACTTCTTCCGAAGCAGCGGTAGTTCCCTCTTGGGATTCGGAGGCCTAAATGAGGCAATCTCAGTCGTCGTGAGGGTTGGTGAAGTCATTGTGTTGCCAGCGGAC
Organism: Cladorrhinum sp. PSN259; assembly: GCA_033725935.1. NCBI lineage: Eukaryota > Fungi > Ascomycota > Sordariomycetes > Sordariales > Podosporaceae > Cladorrhinum > Cladorrhinum sp. PSN259. The sequence goes on from MU867081.1 coordinate 207,493, forward strand.
ACCGTGACAGAGACCAGCGATGGGCTGGGTACCGGAGAGCTTGGTGGTCGAGGGCTTGGCACCGGACCTGGCACGGGGGCTGGCAGGTCTGGTGCTGACGGGGCCTGCCTCCGACGAACAAACATCCATGATATCATTGTCAAAATAAAAAAGACAAGGAAAAGGGCAAAAGTGTACGCAAGAGGCGTGGTTGGAAGAACAGGCTTCACCATCCTGAACTGTGACCGTGGTTTAGCTCGTGGACCCTCGAATAAATTGAGTCAAAGATTGGACAATTCCATTCCCAATAGGTGGGCATCGGGCTCCCATCAGGCGGGGTATCAATTGTCAATGGGACTTTGAGCCTCATCTTCCCCTCCCCGGGATATCCAGCTTGGTCATCTGCGGGGCCACGTTGACCTGCAACAGCAGAAAATTATCGTCTTTGCACGATCCCCCCTTTCCAGTATTGGTCCGAAAACGGCGTTCAGGGTCGCAGTTGGGGCGCAGACTGTCGAACCCCAGCAATGATTTTGATCGAACGAGGCTCTGGGTCCAGAGAAGTGAGACGGAATCAAGAAAGCTTCGATGTCAGGTGGGGCGGTCGCTGGAAGGAAGTTGCATTTTGATGCAGCCAAGAACAGGGACGGGAAGGGGAAAGCGGGCTCTGGCTGCCTCTTTCTTTCATCCCACCTCCCATGACACGTCCTTGTACAGTCTAATGCTTAAATCTTTGTTACTGCGGTGCACGCCCAATTTATACTTTCTAATGCCTATTTCATTTGTTTGTACGCCTATTCGGCTTCTGTTGATGCATTCCCGACTCCTTTCTACGCATGCTGGATATTCCACCACGTACTATCTTTTAGCTTTTTCTAATCACTTACCTTACGGTTTATATTTTTTGATTGGCCTCTGTGCCTGGTTTCTGTCCTTGGTTTTATGGGGCATGTGCTGAGCTAACAAATATTTAAGCATTAGAGTGTATCTTTGGCCAACCAAGAGGTGGAATCTGGATCCAAGGAAGCGCTATCTCGTCCTTTTCCTGCATGCATTATCACATTGCAAGCCACTAAAGAGGCAGTGTTTTAGTACATATGATATGCATGTGTTCGGCATTGGGGTGGATGGATGGGGGGGAGGACCGGTTAAAATGCTCGGCGTGCTTCGTAATCACTTGATCAAATGATGACTGGACAATCCCCTCTACGTAAAGTTTTGTTGAATTGAGTGGTCAATTGAGCAGCAAGAAAGAAAAGGAGCGTTGGGTCAAGTTTAAGCACTTCAGTCTGCAGACCAGTGGCACGGATGGAGGAAGTTGCCAACCTTGGATTGATGGCGACTGTTTTCCATCCCGAAGCCCAACAAAAAGCCAGGGCCTAAAGAATGGTGTATACCTGCGTCCGAGGTGTAAGGTGTGCGATGCCGTGGCTTCATAAAGATTACATGCAACGGAATGCCCGCACGGTTGCCTTACGCAGCTGTGTACGATGGCTCGGACTGGACATGAAATTGGCGCAAGTCTTGAAAACCAGATCATTCGAGGCTATGCCCAATTGGACCGTTATCTCTGCACTCAATGCATGAGAACCAACATTCCGTCACCAGTGTTCGCACTGTGCTTGGCAGCGCGGTGTAAGGTGGGAGAGAGCTGCTCCTGCTCTGGCGAGTCGGGGCCTACACACCCTTTGAATGCGTGTTTCGAAACTTTTGGGGCGCAATCGGCATCCCACCACACCATCGCTGATTGTACTGCCGAGAAAAGAGATGTTCACGGTCCGCATGGTTCGCATGATTCGCAAGGCGGCTCTCGTGGTTGACTCACTCAATGCCTCTTTTACACCATTTTGTGACTTTGGAGCGTCCCTGAGAAGAGACAAAAAGGGAGCGGAGTCTCTGCATTTTAATACTCTTTTCTGACCCCACACCGCTTCTTCACTTTCATCTGTACCTTGCCGCTACCTCTGCACTTTTCCACTCGGAAGCAACCAAGTGCAAGTAACACCTGCATTTCTCCACTTCTTGGTCAGAAAGCAACCTGGCTTATGCGGCCAAGACCGGCACCATGGATTCTAGGAGTATTTTCCATCAACTCGACAATGCCACTGTCACATCTTCCATTAATGACGAGAGATTTCTCCCTCTAGATCAACGCGATAAAATCGTCACTATTGATGCCATCACCAAGACAGTCCAAAGACCTGTCGGGGGTCCAGCCAAGCTCCTATCCTTTATCTGGCCAAGTCCCAGTCCGCAGCTACCGAAACAGATCCACCAAGAGGCCAAAAACATCTTCACCATTCTGGTACTCATCGGCCATATCTCAGAAATCGAAGGCCTATTAAACGATGGCTTGACGGACAAGGACCTTCCTCTTTCGCGAAAGGATAACAACACGGACATTCTCATTTCCAAAGCCACTGGCAGGGAGTTTGCATCATTCAACAAGTGGAATCCCCCCAGGGTCAAACAATTCTTGCGCGATCAATGGGTTGTCCAAGCCCCAGTTTTCGAACAAGCAGGCGAGACCGTACATCTAGAGCAGGACTGTCCTCTCCCTTTCATCAGTCTATCTGAGGACGGGACGATAGAGAAGCTCAATGGTGGTGCCAGTGATGTTTGGGTCCACCCCGCTCAAATCCATCCTGCTCATCGGTCCGAGTCCTTTGCTTCATCCATTACCGACAGCACATTGGCCGTCAAGGAGATTGGGAACGAATCCGCATTCATCACCGAGAGGGATAATCTTGAGCGACTAAAGAGCTTTCCGCATAGACATCTCATCAAGCTCCTCGGGATCATTGAACAGGTGAAGCTATTCTACTTCATTTTCCCTTGGGCACATGGCGGTGATCTCAGACAATTCTGGGAGCATGCCGACAGCCATCCGTTTGACGAGACACTTGTTCTGTGGTCTCTGAGACAGATCCTTGGCCTTGTCGACGGACTCAAACTCCTACACGAGAAAGGTATCCGCCACGGCGACATCAAGCCCCAAAACGTGCTTCACTTTACAGACCCCAGGATCAAGGATTCCATTCAGCTAGGGACGTTAGTACTCGGAGACGTTGGTGTCTCCAAGTTTCACCGGGATGCCACCCACGTCCGACATTGGGCTACCAAGACGCACGCAGTCACCGTCTCCTACGAAGCACCCGAGGCTGAACATGATCAAGAAATGGACATTCCAAGGTCTCGACTTTATGATATGTGGTCATTGGGTTGCATGTCCCTCGAGTTCACAGTCTGGCTTCTGTACGGGTTCGAGGCGGTGGAGACCTTCCGACGTCGACGGACATCCAGCAAAGACTTCACGACCGCTCCCGGCAACTTCTTTACGCAAGGGTCCAGAGGCCCCGCTACCATTCATTCGGAAGTATCCAGAGGCATCAACTATCTGCGACGGGATCCTCGATGCGCCGAGGGCACTGCACTAGGAGACCTAGTTACTTTAATCGAGCAGCGCCTTCTGAAGATTGTGCCGCAAGAAAGAGCAAAGGCGCCTGAGCTTCACGAGGCGCTTGAGAAGATCATCGAGAAGGCTGAGAAGGACTCCGAGTATCTGTGCAAGATCGTTGAGCCGACTCCCGCTGTCCCAAAGTTCTTTTGCCGAGGCAAGAGCAGCAGAACCTCGTCATCAACTTCATCGTCATACCAATCTTCCGTCATGTCTGGCAGCGCGCCAAGCACTCGGGGCAGCAGGGCATCATTTTCGTCCACTGGTTCAAGCGGCCGGAGCTCCAGGTCATCTGTTGCCCCGGATCGCATTCCAAAGCTAGTCGAGGAAGGGAGTGAAGGACAGAGCGGACAGTCTTTGTAATGAGAGCATTTATTAGTATGCCAGAAAAGGTATGGCTCAAATGTTGTTTTTCTCGTTCTGTTGGCTTTAATACTAACTGTTCATTGCAGGCTACTCTGACACCATGGTTTGCCATCGTGTTGGATAACCAGAATGACAAGTACTGTCTTTTGGATTTCTTCATGGGGGGAATTATATGGGACGTTGTTTGATTCCTGATGATTTCCTAGCATCTATTTTCTCTTGGATTTACGTTTTACTGTGTTTTGTTACGAGATCTATACGATTATTTTTGGCGGACTTTCTGTTTTATCGCTTGAAGGGTGGAACAACTCTCTACGTTTATGGCTGGGAACAAGATGTTAAGACTGCAGTGTATATATTTCATAAGTTTAAGCACTTCACTTTGCAGACGAGTGGCAAAGAAGGGGAAACTTCCCAAACTTAAATTGCTGGCAACTGTTTTCCATTCCGAAACCCTACAAAAAGCCATAGCCCAAAGAATTGTGTATACTTTGTGTCTGATGTGTAAGACGTGTGTTGCTGTCGACGCTTCGGTTTTCTAAGCGGCTGGCCTCGGTCCAGCCGGCCCCTATATTCTACTTCTTCCTCTATTTTTGACACTGCAATTAAACATGATCCGGCGACTTGTCACTTGCTCTTTAGTATAGCCTGCAGCAAACCGTCATGTTCCCACTCCACAAGCGCTCTTGCTTTCCACACCTCCCACTCTTCTTCCTCTCTCCCTCGCTTGTCTTCTTTGCCACCATGCCCCGGATCGAATGCCTGCTTGAGACCCATGAAAAGACAGGCAAACGTTCTCCTGTCCTCGTGTGACGCCCCGCCAGGACCGAGTGCGAACAAAAACCTCTGCACCTTCCGCCCGTCGAGCACGCAGCGGGCGAGGTCCTCGCGGCTCCTCTCACGGAACACGCGGGCCAGGAGCAGCTCTTCGTCCGCCAGCTCGTTCGAGCCGTCGTAGAACGCTGCAACCGGCCACATCATGCACGGCGAGGAGAAGGCCTCCTCCTTCGACGTGGTGCTACACCACTCCAAGTCAATGACGCCCACGATATCGAAGTCGTCGTTTACAAAGATGTGGTCACCCTTGTCGTCTGCGTGTTTTAGGAAGAACTTCTCGTCCTCCTCCACTGCTGCTGCGGTCGCCTTCCAGACTCTATCCAGAATGTCGAGTCGGAACCGGTGGGCCAGAAACACGTCCGCCGCGTTCTCGGCCGTCCCAATCTCACCGCCAGCAATCATTCGGAGATGTGCCTCTACGAGGGCACGCGAGGCTTCCCGCGATGAGCGGAACGGCCCTAGTGGCTGACCTTCCTCGCCCGACCTGAATGTGGAATGTTGCGCCAGACCCTGCACCTGTATCTGGGGCTCCGCCGCCGCCGCCGCCGGTGCCATCCGACCTTCCGACATTGCCGTCGTCTCCACGAGCGATCCGAGCCTATCAAAATGGTGCCTTTCGATCTCGAGTATGATGTCTGCAAGCTGCCGCACGACCTTCTCCCTTTGCGCAGTCGTTGCGCCCTGCCAGTCTAGCGGCGTGCCATGCAGCTTCTCCATCAGGATATAGCCAACGCCTACCGTATTCGCCGGATCGGACTCGTAGGCCTAGTCGAACACGCGCGGAGAGGGGATACGCGTGTGGCGCTGCAGAAACTCCATGGTTGCGGCCTCGCTCCGCAGCACGTAGTCACGCACCTCTCGCGGCGGCGATAAGGGGCTGGACAGCCGGAATCGCGCGAGCCACACCACGCCGTCGGCGAACACAACCTCAGCATAGCAGTTCTGTCCGCCCATCATGGCCGAAAGCTTCTTCGGGGAGAGGTCAATTGCGCATGGCACGTTGGTGTCACTACGCACCTGTGACGCGCGCACGCATAGCTTCTCGCCGTCGATCCGCCGACACAGCTCCTCCAGCCGGCGGGACTCTGCTGCTGCATAGCGAGCGCTATACTCGTTCCAGTTCGTCTGATTGTGATGATCAATAATGATTTCATGCCGCAGAGCATGGACTTTATTTACCTCTGGCTTCGGACACGTATGCCACTGGTCCCGCAAGTGAGTCCGGCACAGATGCCTGTTGCAGAGCAAACAGTCCCCAGCCCGTTGAACGGCTGGGGATTGGCAACCCACCCAATCACACGACCACAGAGGAGGCATCTTGGAGTTGACCAGAAATGATACGTCTTGCAAGAACTCGCCCGCTGGCTTTTTATAGCGACGGGAATTTCGCGATGTTTAACGAACTTTCTACTCCTGCAAGTTTCTATGTCAACAGACAGGCCAGCGAGTTAGGCAACAACGTACGGTGTCACACGTGCCGGGGTCACCCACATCCGACACCGTGCGACACCACGATGCACTGGACGATAGGCATGCAACATTGGACGCTAAGACATTACAATTATTATAACCCGTCCCAACCAGACACTACACCATCACAGAATTTTCCCTCTTCTCCAACCACCTCTTATACCCATCCCTCGGCGTCCTCACCCCGCCCTCCTCCTCCTTCCACACTTTATATCCCTCCTTCTCCCAAACCTTCAACTGCTCCAGGAAGCTCCTCCGAGGCTGCACCACCCTCCGCCGCCTCTTGACAAACTTTAAAGCCTCCTTCAACGTCTTGCCTTCCTTTTTCATCAAGTATCCAACCACAACTGCCCCGCTCCTCGACACGCCCTCGCTGCAGTGAACCAAAACTTTCCCGCCGTTTATTTCGACGTCTTCTATGCTTGCTCCCCTTTTTAACTCACCTCCGCCGCCGCCGTCTGCTCCCAACATCGCGAGAATCATGTCAGTTCTAGATTTCAGGTTCGGTGGCGAGGTGTGTTTGTCGATAAAGTCGCAGATTTCATCCAGGCGGGAGAGAATATCCTGCTCCGGAGAGTCGTCGCACTTGACGAAGAGGTGGTTTTTGGCGGGGATCAGCTTGCGATTTGCCGGTCGGGACCATTCGTCTTGCGGCGAGTGGAGGAGGGAGACGATGGCCGTTATGTCGTTTTGAAGCAGGAGGGGGATTGATGTTGATGCGTGAAATGTGCCGATGTAGAGGTGGGGTGTTATTTGGGATATTGGATGGGCGTGGTGGTCCTGGGTGGTGCGTGAGCCGGGGTCGTAGAGGGTTGGCATTATTTTTTTATGTCTTGATTGCAGGGGGGATTTTGATTGGTGAGGTTATTGGGGTCGGAGGATGTGTCAGAAGAGGGAATATTTTGGGGAAAGGTAACTGACAAAAGGACGTGGTATGAGCAAGGGGTTGCTCCGAACTTTCCAGACCAGCGGGACGAGTGACGTATGCTACTGTAAGTGGATATAAAAAGTGGAGCAAAGCCGTCATTTTAAGCTTTTGCGGATCCATTTTTGGGGCGAGGATCAAGGTTTTGTTAGCGGGGGGCGGCTTTTGTTTTGATGGCTGACAGGGATCATTGTTTGTGAGGAAAAGGGGTTCAAGGAGTGAGCGTTTTTATTACGGGGGATTATCTGGTTAGAAAGCACCAGAGAAATAAGCCAGAAAGATCAAAATTCTGCTTGAAATGAGAGAACCTAAAGTTGGATGAGAAGAAGAAAACGAAATATGAATATCTTTATCATGGCGGCAGTTGATCTGTTTCAATACTACCATGAGAACTTCCTAACATTTCTAGGTTATACAGTCTACATATTATTCAGGCCCCCCACTTGGCCGGTGAAAGCAGAAGGTCCAAGGCTCCCAAGCTCAACATCCACTCCTTCCACACCCGATGCAATCGCTGACGCACGACCAACAGGCAGATTCCTCTTGCACATTCCGCCTCAAAATCAGCCCACTCTTTCGCCTTGGCCTCTTCAAGCCTTTCTCTTCGCGAGCTCTTTTTGCATTGTGGCTAGAGGAAGTAGTGTCAGTAACTTTCTGGACTGTTTCAAGCTGCATTAATTCAATGACTGTCCGCACACACCTTTGTCCTTGGGTCTTCGAAAAAGTGGCCCCGCAACAGCCACGTGCTTGGCGGCCTCATCGAGAAATCTCCTGACGCTTGGATTGGATCTACTCACAGTATGGTTTTGGGGACTAGCCCGCTTTGGAACCCGAAGTTTATTAACCTGGCGCCTGTATGTAATGCTGTCTGACTGAAAGTTCTATCACATACGACCATAGGTGGTAGAAAACTCGGCATCCCGTCCGCTCTGCCCTAGATAAGCTACCGACCGCCGGACCAGTACTCAAGTGGGTGACTATTGGGGAATCCCCGGTGTTGTATGTTTTATTCAACTCTTTTTTTTTAATGCTTTTTTATGCTTTTTTTGCTTTTCTTTTTGCCTTTTGTTTTTTGACAATTTTCACACCTGTCAGTTTTGTGCAACTTTGGTATTGGATAACTATCTTTCTTTCTGTTCTTCTTTCGTTTCTTTTGAGTTTTCGTTTTGATTTTTGAGAAGCTCAGCAGCAGATCAAAATCTGCACTCTCGACAACCATGAACCACGTTTCTGTTACAACCTGCACCGGGTAGGGTTCAGACTGCAAGGCAGTACGCCTGGGGTAATATGACAGGGAAATCGAAGATTGTGTGACGCTCTCAGACGGGTCAATCACTGTCAACTAACAGGTAGCTCTACAAAGTATCGCTTATGAGTATTGTAGACAATGAACGATTGAATTGCTTGCGTGAGGAACCAAGTCCTCACGATAGGAAGTGCCCAGCACTCCCCCTACTTATAGTGAAGCTATCTACATGTGTTTCCTAGGTATATTGTATCTTGCTCTGTCTGCTCTGTGGTTTTGGCACAGATCACACAGAGCAGCTCTTAGTGCTCTGTCTGCTCTGTGATCTTGGCACAGATCACACAGAGCAGTTCTCTGATTGGTTTTCCCGGGGCTTGTGGGTCTTTACATCCCTGGCCCAATGATTGGTTGTGGTCCACACAATGCCCTGCATTGCGGTCCGTGTGCGGGGGAGACTTACGCGCGAGGCGTAACAGTTTCCTCGACCGTCTTCCCTTTCTGGCCGCACCACTGCAACTTGATTTTGTATTCGAGGGTATATGTCTGATTTCCAACCCCAACAACGGCGTACTGATCCGCTGTTGCGATTGGATCGAGTGCTTTCTGCGTGATGCCGGCCCGCGCAAGAAATCTGAAAGAGACTAAATCAACGTTGGACCCAGTGTCGAGTTGGATTTTGACCTCGTACCGCTTGAAGGCCTTGCCGGCTGACAAGCTCATGCTCTCTGCTTGCGGAATATAGACTTCTCCACTGATGTTGTAGTGCTGAGCTTCAAGAGGACGGAGATGGTTTCGGAAGGCTTGCTGGATCATGTCTTTCCGATACCGGACAAGGCCAATTTGGGTATCTCGAGGGATTAGAACACCGCCACTTGTAGACTCTGCCGCGGAAGTTGGGCGAATGGACTTGATTTCTTCTTCTTCTGAGTGGACTCCAGGCATTACGAGCTCTGTCAATCTGGCCATTGCGGCACTGCAAACATGTTAGCACACAAAGGAGCAGGATACATTTTATGTTTACACTTGCCTCATCTCGATCAACTGTTGTCGGAGTCGTATCCTGTTGTTATTTCTTTCTTAGTCGCTTATATCTCTGGTGAATGGCAGGAAGCCTGGAGAAGACTCATACTCGGAGCAAAGATCCCCAAGAAGGATAAAGCTGTCTCTAAATGTTGCCAAGTCTTTGTCCAGCTCTATCTGGTAGAGCAGTATTCTAATTCTCCTGACCAATGCATTATGTCTTGTTAGGTTTCCGAAACGAGTTGCGAGACTTTCGCACTTGTCGTTGGTATCATCCGTAAGAACTTCTTTGACGTGATCAGTAGCTTGAACGGGGCCATCATAGACGATAGAGTGACATTCACACACAACCTTGCAAAGGATTGTGAATTCACTCCTCTTGGCCTCAAAGACATCAAGTGCAAGTGTGAAGTTGGTGAGGTAAATGGTCAGCCAGCCCATCAGGGTCATTGAGGAGACGGCAACTGCGAGGATTGTCAGGGCAAGTTGAGCTAATGTCAGCGAAAAAGGATCTAAGTCCAGCCTTCCCATTTTGATCTCGTATGCTGGGACTTTGGTGTTTGATGTTTGAAGAGGTCTTCCGGGCAAAATATCTTGATAAGCAAATCATGGTCGTGTTTTTGGACGACCATAAGACCGCAGAACCCTTCCCCGGGCTAAGCTTTCCCGGAATTGCATCCCTGGGCCGAGGTCCCATGAAACGCTCTTACGGCGGCCCATAAACCGACCATCCTGCAAGGCTTTCTCAATACCACCCTGATCAGGCCGACCATGTGATGAGACCTATCTCTTGAGTCTAACCATATTGACTCAAGTGAGATGAAAATTGTCAAGCTTTAAGACAGCTGGTGGTGGCGAGGAGATGGCTGTTGGGTGTAAAAACATCGAGTTGCATAAGGCTGGGGACAGCTGAAGAGGAGATTTCAGTCATGCCAAATGAGCCATTATTGTATTTCTTTGTTCTAAATAGTGATTGTCTGTTCAGCCATGGCTTGGACGAGACCTTCATACTATCCAATGACTGTCGCGTTCATAAACTGGCCGCCAGCTCCCTGGCCCTTCGAGTTAGAATTGACTGCTGTCCCAATAAACACGACCTCAACAGCAGCAAATCTACGACTACTAGTCAGTGAACCTTGATTTAGTTCCTCTGATGATTGGGCGTGAAACTCACGTGGCGGTAGCAGCAAAAACCTCAATCCTTCTCGCGTCGCTGATAATGACAATCATGATAGCAAACACAGCTGTGAATCCGGCGGACATGCCGACCCTGGTGTCCGTATTCTGAACCTGGTTCAAAGCCAAGATAGTAAGAACGGGAAAGAGGGACGCCAGAATGGTGGCAATAATGCTCCCGGCCTTTGCGACGCGTGCGGTGCTGTAGGATGTGTGCGCTGTTGCTTCGTCCACCACTTGACCGGTTCCGATGCGTTGCCCAACAAGGTAGTGCCACAAGCGGAGGAGCTTGTGACTGACAAACTCGATGAAGAGGTCGTTTTCCCTGCGTGCAGGGTTAAGGCAGACGTAAGCGGATTCGTCCGGGTCCATCCAGGTAAGCGCCTCTTGTTGCTTCAAAAATGAGTTTCCTCCGTTGAAGTCACGGAGCCAGTTCTTGAGTGCTGACAGTTGTGATGGTTTAGGTGAATGGATGGCATTGAGTTGGTAAGCTGTATTGTGAAATCGCAAACGTATTTGATGTCAGTACATTGTACTTGGATATTTTGAAAGTGTGACAGCACAGACCTTGGATTACCAACTCATCTTGACGATTCATTATGTGTGAGCACTGACTACCCTTGCAAAGGGGGTCCTGTCTGGAATAGCACTCACTGTACTCTTTTAACGTTTTTCTCAATTCTTTGATCTTCTCATACTGCATGCTCCCCTTATCACGAGAAAGCTTGAAGTTTACTGCATACGCCAGGCCTTGGGATGCGTCAACGCCGATTTCCAATCGCAAATCCTTTTCCAGTTCCATTATCTCGGATTGCAGAGATAATAGACTGAGCATGTTGGACTGATCAAAGCGATGAAGAATGGCGATGTCCTTCTCGCTGCTCATCACAGCGGCGAGCTTTGGATACCCAGGCTGTGGCTGATTTTGAGAGACTACCATCTTGTGCGACCGAGCCAGCATGAGTTGGAAGAAATTGTTGCCCTGTGCAAATGTCAGATGCATCAGGAGGGGTTAACACCCGGATCTCAGCAGGGAACAATTGAATGTGTGGGAGAATGGATTTTGGGGGCCGATTTTCAGCCGCTGTTGCCTGAGGGTGCATGCATGGCTTTGCCAACAGGGTGCAGAATAGCCTGAAAGCTATCTAGTGATGACTTGGCAATTGATTGGTTGAGGATGACCGAGAGCCCATGTGGAAAAGGCCTTGAAGCCGGGCATTGCGGCGCAGCACCACATAGAGTACATGTATTGGTCCCTTGGGGACGCCCAAGTTTGGTTTGAAAGGTGAAAGCACGAGGAATATCTCTCTTGGTATCTATATTCCTTCCTCGCTGAGAAAATTGGTAAACTCAACACCATAATGGATCCTGTTTCCTCAACCGTCGGAGCTCTGTACGCCTTTATTGTTCCATCGACATTTCTAATCTTAGCGCCCACACTGTTAACATGGACAATCAAGACGTCGAAAGTCACAAGGACACTTCATCTTGGACGAAATGAGCTCAGCACTCCTCTGAATGTTTTCAAAGACTCATATGATAGGCGTGCCTACCTAAGGTACACACTGTCCCACTCTTCCCATCAATGGCCCACCTGCTTCTGCAGCGACTCACTATACCGAGCCCCCTGCGGCTTGGCCTCTTCGGCGATGCGGCGCACCTCGGCCATGTCGGCCTCGGTCAGCTCGACTCCGCGTGACGCCCAGTTCTCCTCGAGCCGGTGGGCCTTGGTGGTGCCCGGGATAGCGATGAAGCCCTGGGCGGCGACCCAGGCGAGGGCGACCTGCGTCGTAGTGCAGCCCTTTTTGGCAGCGAGCTTTTGCATCTCGTGGACGATGGCGCGGTTCTTGTAAAAGTTGTCGCCTTGGAACTTGGGGACTATTGACGGGAGTGAGAGAAATAAATAAGCATGTATTCTCTCTTGTTCGGCGGTTTGAGGGAAGAAGGGAGAGGGGGAGGGGACAGGAACAGGGAACTCACTGCTGCGGCGGCCGTCGTTGGGGGCAAAGTCGTCGGGACTGTTGTACGCAAAGTCGTCGACCAGCCACCCGTGTCCCAGCGGGCCGTAAGCCACGTAGGCCACGCCGAGTTCTCGGGCAGCGTCGATCAGGCCATCCGTCTCGTGCAGCGTCTCGAAAGCCGAGTACTCTGCCTGGACGGCGTCAATCTTGGCGACTGCGAACGCGTTAGTAGACCGTGTCATGTCGTCTGGTGTCTAAAACTGCAGTCGTAAAATGGTCTTACTGGAGTGTGCTTTGCGCAAGGTCGCAGCCGAGCATTCCGAGAGCCCAATGTATTTCGTCTTGCCCGTCCTTCGCAGCTCGTCGAGGACGAGAATCGACTCTTCAAGGGGCGTATCTGGAACGAGACCGTCAGTGTTATTGTGTTACACAAAGTCACGCAAGGTAAGGAACTCGGTGTCATCGTACTCGGATCAATGCGATGGAGGTAGTACAGGTCAGGAGCGGATCCGAGCCTCTCAATAGTGCCCTCGATGTATTCCCTGATGTGGGCAGGCTTGTTGGTGACGGTCATCTGCGGAGTGCTCATGTCGAGAGCCTTCTGGGGTAGAACGATACCGCACTTGGACGCAACTGCGGGAAACAATGCGGCGTCAGCGCCTAACCACAACTCACAAACACGAGATAAGCGAAAAGTGAGACGGAAGCGTACGGAAGACCTTGTCGCGAACATTGTGTTTGCGGATAAAGTCCCCCAGGAGTTTCTCGTTGACTCCGGCCCCGTAGATAACCTTGTCAAGTCCAGTCAGTAATTGCCTTGATGTCAAGAGAAACTACGGACATACTGCCGTGTCCCAGAATGTGCAGCCAAGTTCAAGGGCTTTGAGCAGAACCGGCTCGGCTTCTTCCAGGCTGAGGTTGGTCCCGAGGCCATGGTTGAAACCCATTGCCCCGAAGCCAGGGACCGGGACCTCGATATCACCAAAGGGGAGCGTTTTGACCATGGTGAAATATACTTCTCGCGGTTGCTTCGCTCAAATTGAGGTTCGAGCGCAAATTATTTCCCTTAAGCCCATCACTTTTAAAGGTTGAGCGTAAGGAGTGGCCTGCCGGAGGTAGACAACATTATCTCCGAAACAGCACACATACGGCGATAAGCCACAGGGTTTAACGCCGATATACCACAGGTTTAACGCCGATATACCACAGCCACTTTCCAACCGAATGGAGGCCGGGCTGGGTTGTTGCTCCGTCAAGGTCGACAGGCTTCCAGGCTTCCTGCGCCACCGGGAGATTGTGTAGCAACTAGTTTGACTTTCACATACTAAGTCTATGTACTATTTGCGAGCACTACTTCGAAAGAGCGGCTTCCACCAAGAAAAGCGACTCCCAGCGTTGCCCCACCATTACTAAGAAAGTCAGCCTTTGAAGCAGCCGTCAAAGGCCTCTTTGGAAAAAGAGCCTTCTTTGCGACATACTTCGAAAGACCTTTCTTTCCACCAAAAGCGACTTTCCACTAAGAAAGCGATCTCACCCAAAAGGCGACTTTCCACCGCTTTCCACAGCTACCAGGAAAGACCTACCGTCAAGATGAGTGGCTTCCACGCGCGCGTGGAAGCCGAACCCCTCAACACAATACCGTGCGCGCCCCCCTCTCAGAAGCCCACACTTGATAACTTCAGCTATATACCTGCGCACCTGCGTGGCAGTGTTGGACCAAATAAAAGAAAGAAAATAAATAAAAGGAATAAATTTAAAATAAAAGATTACCTACTATAATTCTTAATTATATACGCTTAAAGTAAATGCTTTAATAATTATCCTTATTATTATCTAACGATAATTAAAGATATCGTGAGATCTTAAGTATAGGCGTTATCGTAACGCCTGCGACTAAATCGTGCCTTATTAAGCGAGTTATATATAAAGTGTAGGAGGGTATAGGTTTTTCACCCAGCTAGATCACTGGCATGGTTTTCCTGTACAATAAGATAGCTAGCAGGACCGGCGAACCTTTGACTAAAGGGCAATCGGTAGTACGAAATATTATTTATATATAAAGTGTATATATTATATAATAATTATTCGGGTTTTATTTTTTTTCTTCCGGTTATGCCCAATAACGCTCTCACGTACATCACACAATCACCGCTTCCTACACTTTGGATTTTATCGCTCTCACCTAGGATTGTACTCTATAAGTGTTTTTCGGAAACATATATGGACATGTCCATTCACGACCCATCACTCGTTTAAGAAACTAATGCAAGAAGAAGCACCATCCAATATAATATCAAGTCCTGCTACTAGTCTACATCTTCCGCCTCACTCGAATCTTTTGATCTACATTAGGCACGTTGACATTCAATAGTGTCTTCTTCGTCTCCTTTTTGAACCCAGCTCCGTCATCGTCGGCGGCAGTTTCAACCAATTGGACATCATAGTTTAGCACAACATATGATAAAGCCTGCTTCAGAATCTCCATTGCATAATGCCTTCCGGGGCATCCGTGTTTTCCATACCCAAAGAAAAGCAGATTCTTGCGCATATCATCAGTTCTTCCCCCCTCCCCTCTCGACTCCCGAGAGAACCGTAAAGCATCAAACTCGTCAGCTTTGGGACCAAACACGCTCTCGTCTCTGTGCATATCCTGGGTCGGAAAGACGACACGTGTTCCGCGGGGCAGCCTATAACCGTGTCCAGCACTTGGCTTGTCAGAAATCGGGATGTGCAGGCTGTCGACGACAACATCTCGTGCTAAGCTGGTAACGCTGATATTGTTGAGGCGCATGGACTCGTTGAGCGTCGATTCAAGATGAAAAGACTTGGCGTTATCGTCCGTCTGCGCCTGTTGGTTGCATTCGGCCTCGAGAGCGGCGAGGAATTCGTCTCGCTTGTTTCGGGGGCTCCCGTAAACGTCGGCAATGCAGTGGGTGAAAACGTAAACCATGCCCATGATGGACATGCTAGCCAGACCGAGGAGGCGGAGGGCGATGCGCTGGGGATCCATCTGGGTGGGGTCTCCTGTTCGAGCGCAACGGGAGATTGTCGACTCGATGAAGTCGTCGTCGACGTGGCGACGAGCACCATCCTGCCGTTTCCGCATTCTTTCCTGGATGACGGGTACCATAATTTTCAGGCAGCGATATTGGTAAAACTTTGCTTGTATCCCAAAGAGGGGTCCCAAACTGGACCGTATCCAGCCGGGAGGGAGCGAGTTGACGAAGGCGGTACCAGTGATGACCGAACTGGCAAATTTACGCACCCAGTCAAGCAACTGCTCGTCACGAGAGAGCGTAGGACCGACGAGCGAGAGCATAGTTACGCGAGTGAAAATCTTTCCGCATGCGTCCCAGTTATTGAGTGTTGTCCAGCTGTTGTTGTCTTTTTTGTCTGGACCTACCCAGCAGGCGGTAAAGGCATCGTGCAGCGCTGCTGCCGTTAGACCGGCCAGCGAACGCACATTCTGGCGGGACATGTTGCGACGGACAACGTCAAACTGAATCGGATTATCGTAGACGTCAGGATCACTCAGCATGTACGGCAGCTGTATGGAATCGAGCTGGGCACGGTGAGCGGCGAGCTCGGCCTCGGGCCGGTTGAGGACGGACTCTAGCAGTGACGGAGGAAGCACCACCATAACCGATCCTGTCCACATGCTGGGTAAGGCAAAAGCCCTCTGAATTGGGGCTTTGGAGAAGCGTCTGTAGCCGTCATGGGCCCATTCTGATGTTGAGGTGAGAGAACGGAGGATAGCCAACGTCCAGGAAATGATGTTGTTTTCATTGCTCGCCAAGTTGATACCGACGGTGACGATGTCTTTGAGGTCATCGTTTTGTTGTTTTCTGAATATCCGTAGTGACACAGCCAGGACGGTCAGGACGAGTACGAAAGCCGTAGCCAAGGAGGACGCTGAGAACCATGCCATCATGATCATGATGCGAACAGCGACTTCAATGTTGTCTGGCTTGATTGCAGAGGAAGGTAGGTAGCTAACCACGAACTCCCTACGGTTACGTGGTGAGTGATTTGGGTCTCGTCACCCACCATTCTTCTCGTTCAGTTTACTCCGAGTTTACTCCGCCATGGAACTCGACTGGACCTATTACTGACGTGTTCCAGATAAACAATGAGACTTTGCAAGCCGAGTGTTGGTTGCTGCGCCGCAGACTGCGGCGGCCGCTTGACGGTACCTCACCGACAAGAAGTGGGAACCTCTCCAAAAACGGACCGAAAGTCCCACGATGCTACCAACTTGAATCGGATCACGCATAATGGCAAACGATTGGAAAGCATAGATTGAGCTTGACGGTTGACGCCATAAAAAAGAGATGGCGCATTTTACCGGTCCGCGCCGGCCCGCATCGCTTCATGTTGTGCTCTCTCGAGAATATTCAGTGCAAGTGGCAGGTCAAGAGGGGAAATGTGCAGCTGGTTGGTGAAAAAGTGCATTTTCCCACTGTCTGGTGAAAAGGAGCATCTTCCGCACTGTCCCGTCTGCAGCAGGTTCTCCCAGCGGCATCTCACTAACATGAAGTCCATTTACAGTTGTGGGGCTTCTGCAGGAGAGTGGAGCTGATGCAGGGCGGTGGAGGGCAAGCAACTAGGCACACGGTACACCTATCTACCGACGTTAGCGCAAGTTTTCAGGGTACCTACTGTCGATACAAAACCCCGGGCACGCACAAGATACTTGAGGGGGTGTGTGTGCAATTTCAGGCTGACGCTCTGCTGCCGGGTAGGGCTATGTAAGGTAGGACAGGATCGCCGAAATTTAATTGCTCAATTGCACAAGGCGGTACGTATATGTTTACATGTTTGAAGCCAGTGGCATCATCTTCCAAAGCCAAAACAAGGACACAGCGACACAGCATCATGGCATCACAAACAGCCTCACAAACACCCCCACAAACACCAACCGTCTTCGTCTCAGGGGCTATTGGGAATATTGGTTGTGCCGTAACAAGGTTGCTCCGAGAACAGTATGGATGGGCCGTGAAATCCACAGTACGCGATGCCGATTCTCCCGGAGCAAAGGCTCTCACAGCCCTCGGTGTGCAGCTTCTCCAAGGCGACTAGGATAATGTGAACTCTCCGATAGCCGCCAAGCAGGCCGATCTGGATGCTGTACGCCCCTACGGTACAGCACACAGGCCCCCAACCCCCTCCGTTGGATACTGAGTGATGCTCCAAGCTCCCCTTTGCCAACCCTTTACCTATTAAAGACCCCCAATAATCCACAACGGGTTTTCTCCTTCTGCTCACTTGTCCCGGCCCGCATCACACACACAAACAGATATACCATTTCTCATTACTCCCAATCAGGATTCATTTTCTTGGTCTACTTTACACAAAATGGCAGCCGGCCTCCGCGAGCAAATTATTGCAACTGCCAAAGCCTGGGTCAAAGCGCACAACGATCGCGACGCCCAAGCCATCAAGTCCCTCTCTTCCTCCGACTTCGTCGCCCACCTTCACCCGGCGTCCCTACCTCCGCAGGGAGACAAGGACGCGGAAGGGTACGCGGCCTTCCAGGCCCAAGCCTTCCCTCTGTTCGCAACCTACCACGCCGAGATCGTCGATGTGGTGGTCGACGAGTCGCAACTCAAGGCCGTCGTTTACCTCGACAGCAACGGCACCGCCGCCGTTCCGGGTGTCACAGATCCGTACAAGAACCAGTACGTGCACAAGTTGGCCTTGACCGAGGATGCCAAGCTGGTCAAGATGTTTGATTCATTTGTCGATAGCGCGGCCATGTTGGGCTTTATGGGCAAGGTGTTTGCTGCTACCGGTGGCGCACCTGAGGGTGGCAAGTAACCGAAGGCATTTGAAGGAGCACGGGTGGTCAGATCGAAATTAGCTCATGTAGTATCGTGTGCAAATGATAGTTTTGGTTGATGAGGTTACCTCATCTATAGTGCTTGGGTGGTGCGACAGAATTGTTAGAATTCTCGAATACAGACAAGTCATTTGTGCTCCAAACTTTTCCCGGCTTGCTATCAAGGGCACCGAACCGTGTATACACCTACCTAGTGGGATGACTGCTGTTGTAGCTGGCCGTGATACAGATATATCAAGACTCATTGGTAGTTAGAGAAGAAGATATAAAGGACCGTAATAAATCTTCTGACGGCTCCATTTTGTGACCAAAGCAAGGTAAGTAGGAACATGGGTCTTTATTACCGAAATGTACAAGTACGATCTCGTTGGGAATTTGCTTCGGTGCGTCAGGCTAACAGCGACCCGCGTACGCCGGGATGGGCCCGGACATATTCGTAAAACGAGGTTAGCACCACAAGCGCACTCAACTATCCCGGATCGCGGAATAACCACTTGAGCCAGACGACGGTAGGGTCCAGCCATCACGGAGATGGATATGAAGGCAGTGCCGGGGTGACGGACAACATGACGCGGATACTGGGCCTGCCGGTCATGATCTGGGATTTTGCAGACGGGCTTCAGGCAACCTCTAGACGGGCTGTGGGCCAGAGAGATGTACTGGAGATGGGATACTACGTCTACACCTAGCAAGGTGACCTGGTGCGTCAATTTGTCTGGAGTCAAGCGGGACTTGATTCGAAAGCTACGCCGCAGAAGCTGCACGAGTGCTGTCCTGTCCTACCAGTACTATCCCTTTGGCAGTTCCAGCTACACCACAACATCAACCCTCAGTGTCATTGGGGTTAGGAGGTCCGGTAGTGGCAAATCGGTTTCTTTTCTCGGGCAAGGAGGTCGACTCCGAGTCGGACTTGTACTTCTTTGGCGCGCGGTACGTGGTGCCGTGGCTGGGGCGGTTGTTGTTGCTGCTTCTACTATCGACTCATTATTTGTGTAGTACTTTGGAGATGACTGGGTAGGTGCAGTAGGTATATATGTAGGTGTGCTTTACAACAACATACCTTTGACAAGTAACTTAGGAGCGGTCTCGGAAGTTAATCCCCGCAAACGCGTGGAGGAGTCGCCCGGGCGTGTTGCCTCAGATTATAGTGTCAATGACGGACAGCTTTGGGGCGGCATCCTCGGTGACGAGCCATAGTAGTAGCCGCCTGTGTCGTAGCCTAAGCTTATGATGTCGAAAGTGACCTTGACGGCCCAGTGCGTGAGCAGAGGAAGTGGACAATCTTTTGGTTTCGTTTGCCTGGTTTGGATGACTGGGGAAGACTGTTGTTGGACGGACTGGGGAATTGTTGCTCTGGATGAGTTGATCTGGCAGCTTCTCGGCATGGAGCCCAATTTAAGATCCTCGAGGGGGCCGAGGACAGTCTCGACGGTGATGTCAGTCATGGCTTCGTAGATGAGAAGAGAAAAGGTTTTAGGATGCAATCATTACTTTTGGTACGCAGTGATCTGAGATGAATTTGGTAGTAGAGGATTGACACGATGGTAGATGCGGTTCCTGGAGTGATCGGGGGTCTCTGAAAACGTGGATGGGATGGAAGAGTTGAAGAACGACATCATTGGAGGTTATTCATATCTGCATATTGCTAAAGTCTTGTCTGTATCTAGGAACACCTCCAATTGGTTACATTGTAAATATCTCCGCTTCCCTTATAACTTGCTTTCGCCGGGTACTTGCACAACGGGTGCTGCTTGACTCCCCCATCGGCGTTAAAAGTCGTTGCGGTAATGTTTTCCACCGCCTGCTTGTTCTCAACCCAATTCATCAAAGCAACAAGGGCGTCGAACCTTCGATTATTCTCAAAGAAAGGGACCGACCACCCCTGCCCAAGGCCCAAGAACTTTTTGTTCTGGTACGCTTGTCCAGCGCCTCCCATCATCCAGGGCGCATTGATCTGAGGATCAGTAAAAAAGCAATGATACATGCCAGGGACGTAAAACAACCTCATAAAGTCATCCACCGATCCGCCACCCAACGCCCTGACCGTCTCGTCGTAATAAACCTGCGAAGTCCCCGTCGGCACGACGGAATCCGCCGTCCCATGGTAAATCATCACCTTGCCCTTTCTCTCCCTGAACTGCGAAACGTTGAACTGATCCGCCGTCGCATTGCCAGGATTGATCCTCTCCGAGTCCGCCAGCACCTGGGCCTCGTTCCAGTCATTCCTCACCGACCAGTTCGGATTGTTATACAGCCAATACCGTTCGTAATCCCCATTAAACTCCGGCTCCGACGTGTTGGTCGCCAAATCAATCCCCAGTCCGTAAGCAGACCATTGCGCCTCAGACCCCAACGGCATACCGGGAAACACCAACCTCCCACTCGCGTCCCTCCAATCGGCATACACGCTCCGGATGGTATTCACCTGGTCGCTCGTCAGACAGTTCGCCGGATCAGGGTTGGGACACGTAAACCCGCCAAAATCCAGCACGCATCCGGCGAAGGGATCAGCTGCCGTGCCGTTCTGCACTTCCGGTCTCGACAGGCACTGAGTCGACACGGCAGTCCGCAAGATGGCCAGCTGCTGGGCTCCCAGATACCCTGCCGTTCCCGCCCTATTGAGCGCGGCCAGCCTCGCAATCCAGGGAAACAGATGCTTCGTGTCCCAGGCCGGTGCGCCAACCAGCACGCCGTCAAACGCCTCGGGCGCCACCTGCATCTGCTTAAGCCCCTGCCGTCCGCCTGTCGAGCACCCGCTCCAGTACGAGTAGGTGATGTCCTTGCCGTAAAACCCCTGCACGAGCGTCTTGCCGATCTCAACGGAACCTTTTAGCGCTCTCCAGCCCCAATCCTGGAGCTTGTCGCGGTCATTGAGTCCCCAGCTCAGATTACCCTGCGTGGAACTGTGGCCCGTGTCCGTCGAGAGGGTCGCCATGCCGTAATGCGGTCCCACGGCCATGTCTGCCCAGTTGATCCCGCCCGCTTGGGCGTAGTTGCCTACCGCCAGGAACTTGGAGTTCCACGCGCAGCGTGTTGGCAGAAAGAGCCCGAAGCGGTAGGAGGAAGGCGAGCGGGAGACGCGGACTGTGACGGCGCAGACATTTGTGAGGTTCAGTGCTTCTTCGGGGTGGCCTAGGTTGCCTGGTTCAGCGTAGGTGCTTCCGGCGGCGAATTCCGTCGCCATTTCGATTGTCACGCCTGCGGGGAGGAAGGAGTTAAAGGTTGAGGATTCACAGCGGAAGGTTTGGTTGCATGATTGGGCGGAGGAAGCAGAGGTCAGCAGGAGGGAGAGTAGGATGTAAGCTATGGGAGCCATGGCCACGAGGAGAAGCAAAAGGCACTTGGTTTGGCTGTGTGATGGTCAGTCAGCTGTGCGACTTCAGACGAGACTTTATGCTCGAGCTGTTTTGGAGAATGACAACTTGCCTGGATGACTGTTCAACTTTGAACTTGGATTCGGCCTGTGAGGAGTTTTCGGGTCCGAGCCCGCCATCGTGGTTGAGTTTCCCCAGGTTTCCCATCCTTTTGGATTTTCTGGAAACCAACCCAACACTCTGGTCATGCTGTGCATATTCATCGTGACCCATGACTTGAAACCACACACCGATCTACAGTCTGTAACCAGTTGGGTATGACCGTGTGGGACAGAAGGGTCGAGTAGGATCCAGTACCGTGGTAAGGTGACGTAAATCGCCGAGGGCGCAGCAACGTCTGGATTGTCCTGACCGACGCGTTGGGCCCCGAACCACACGTGTTGGCAATGCTTAATCCAACATTGCCATCCTAGAGCGTACTAGTGCAAGTCTGAAGCATGTCAGCCACGAATCCTTGCATTGCAGCTGCTGACTCGCAGGACTTGTGCGACTAGGTTTTGACCAATGAGGTTGGAGCTTGGTCAGCTGAAAGCGACACAATGTGTTACATCTCGATGGAGCATGGGTATGCCAATAGTTGGACGCGTGACAGCCTTGATGTGGTTTCATCTGATCCCAATAATGCAACTTGATCCCCAATGTGGGTATGTGATGCGAAGATGGGATGGAAAATCTGGTGTAGCACAATGATGATGGAGAGATTTGTCAAGACGAAAAAGGCATCTGCCAAGCACGAATTATGCATGGTCACCATCGGCAGTGCACTGGCAAGGTCAGGACGACAGGAGCGCCAGAACGTGATGATACAACGGCAAACTCTCAGACTTTTCTTGTAGTTGCAAAGAAGGGTCTCGAGTGGCAGAATGACGCGGCGAAGAGCCTTGTCATCACCACCGTTGTCGTACTTGCTTTACGTGTTCAGCTCGAATTTGTTTGGGCTCAACCCTCAGCGGCCTTCTATAAGCGTGATACCAACGCCGTTTGTCGTATTGCCACTGGGCATCGAGGGCATCGTGAAGGATGGAAGGGTGACAAGGTTGCCATCCTTCTCGCCCATACACCGGAGCGAACACGGTGGAGCTCCTGCATGTGGGCACCGACACCAAGCATGAGACCCAAGCGAACGCAGTGTGTACGGATATCAGACAGGCGTCTCGAGGCAGCCAGACTAGACTTGAATCCTTTTCCAATGAAAATTGAACATCATGTTAGAACGTGTTCTTGAACAAGAAAGGAAATGCGATTTGCGCACCAAAGGCTAGTGGCCATGGTCCATCTCCACGTCAATCAGGAAGCCTTTGGCAACCTTATTTGACGTGTGCAGGCTGCCTTTGTATGCGCGGTAGTATGGCAAAGCCTCGCAAAAGCCTCCGCGCTGGTCCGGTCGAGGCGGGCCGGGACCTGGATTGAACAATTGCTATTAGCCATCAAGGTTGCCAGTGTGAAGCTGGAATGCAATGACGTACCGCCATGGTTTTAGGCTAGAGTTGCCCAAGCGACCATAGTCTCACACTCTTGTTGCACTGCTCTTCGTCAAAGTCTACTACTAGAGAGAAGTTGATGTTAGCTAGGACCGTGATGTGGTGAATTTTTGGCATTGGCGGGAGAGATGGGACGGCTCGATATAGTGTCAGAGGTTCAACGTCTGCTCTGACGGCTGATCTGACCTCGACGGATTCGGTGAAAAGGAAACGACAAAAGTAATACGTACCTTGAACTCGGATAAACCGATGGTTAAACAGACAAGACAAGGGAAGTATTGATATAGAAGGCAAACGGGGCCGACGCATGGAGGAGAAAGAAAAAAACAAGAAGCGGGGACAATAGGGAAGAACGAGTTCGAGTCGGGCGCAACCCGGCGGCCCCGGTAGGAGCTTTTGAACCCTAGGGCTACCATCATTCTTCTTCCCACAGGCATTATTGTCCGCACGAATTCCCGCCTTTCTTTCCTCAAATCCCAATTTGAACTGCACCAATCAGCCATTTCATCATCGTTAATTTGATGAGCCCTTCACCAAGAAAAGTCTTCTGATTATTTATCTGCTCTTTTGAAAAGGTATGTGACAACTTTCTCATTACGTCGTCCCATACACGTCTCAACACAATCTTTTTCATTCCAACCTTTTGGAGCTTCGATTCATTGGCATCAGCCCCCCATCACCATCTACCTACCCTTGCCCTGCCATCTTGCACTACTTCCTGATTAAGCTGAGACGGATAGTCATGAAGCTCATGGTAATACACCGAGGTCTCTGTCGCCTGGGTCCATGTTCGAAGGGAATGTTCGTGTTATTGATACTTGTTAATCTCTGAGTCATGGGAATGGGGCTTAGACACACTCTACGATAACCTTAGGCACGACTTTGTCGTCAAGGAGGTCGCCCAGGATGACGACTAGGTCAAGCCCAAGGTCGCTCCTGATTTTTCGAACCAGAAGCTTCTTCTAAAGAACTTTGACAAGATGATTATTTTCACCGGTAGGCACACACCGATCACTGACGCCGATAGCGCTCTGCACAAGTGCGACATCAAGTCCTACGTCTCAAGCGGTGTCATCAATCTCGACAAGCCATCGAACCCATCCTCGGGCGACACACTGCCTCTAAGAACAGAGGAACCTTTCGAATCTTCCAGTCAGTTTTGTAAGTCAGCACAACCATTGGCCCTGATAAAGGATTGCACTAACAGATGGTATTTAGGGTGCGAAGAGCTCAACGCCGTGACGGCTGAGCAAGACCTTTTCTGTTTAGACTTGGCGATGATAGGCCTTGCCGTAGCCAAACTGCTCAAGATCTGCAATCAACGCAGAGAATGAGGACCGGGACACACAAGCCCTTTTGTCTCTGAGGAGACAGTTTCCTGACCAATCGGTCATCGAGTCCACCCAGCGGGCTCGCGTGCCAGTGGTCGCATCCCGCAAAACACACATTTTGCATGTGTTTTGCGACAAGGGGAGAAGATAATCTCCAGATTATGCCTTTCCCGATGGGACCCGAGGTCTCGTCGATAAGTCTCGGCAACGAGGCTTTTTCTGCACCTCAAAGCAAGCGGCTGCGATACGTGCAAATGCCAATCTCAAGACCGGGGCTTTGTCCCCGAGGCCATCATGGTCAAATTTGGCCACCAAGTCAGTCGAGCCCGGCACGAATGTATGGGAGTTAGAGCAAATCTGGGCTGGCAAGAGGCTACCGGGGTCTGGGTAAGTCACCGTCCTGCATCAAGATATGAGTGAGTGTTTCACCATTTACTAACAGGTCAATAAGGTGGGGAATCACCCCCTCTACCCATGCAAGCTACCTCACCCTTATGCTGTCCTGGCTTATTTCCGCATTACGGATATGTGGAAGGAGAAGCAAATCCCCAAGGGAGCGAACAAAGATTTCAAGTTGGCCTCCATGGCCTTGAGAGGCGACGGACTCCGAGTCCGTGACCTGCCACGGTCGTTTGCCGAAGACATGCGACTGTAGCCACGGTCAGGACTGCAGCTCCTGATTGGGTTCCGGTCATCATTCCGGTGCCTACTGTGGGATCCTTGGTGGATGCCCGCACACTGGGTCAACCATGGCCCAAGTTCATCTTGCGCCACGTGCAAGACTCCGATCAAGCAGTTGTGTGGCGGCGCCCGGATACTTCCAAGCAGGCAGCTACAGCAGCAACCATCTCACTGAACTGCAGAGACCGGGATGACAACATGTGCCTCCTTGGGAGTTCCCAAATTCTTGGGACCCCAGTTGGTTCTCGCCCTAGGCGAGGACTTATTCCTTCTCTGACCGCCATTCGCCACGCTCATTTCCAGCAACTTGATAGCTGGAGCTTCCTAGCTCCAAGGGCACTTTGAGCTCTGAGCTCAAGTTACATCCTCTTCCGAGAGGGGTGTTCCAGATCCCCTGTTGCCTCAGAGGAGAAGAAGAAGATGAAGGCTATCCCTACCTTCAAGGTGGCGGGCACGGAACTCCTTCGAAAGTGGGCTATATACTTCGGTCACCACAGCGCACAGCACTGTCAAGACTTGAGAGCCTGGTCTGGGCGAGCCAACGCAGCAAAACTAGGGCCCAACCAGCGGTCGAGGCCGAGCTCCCATGGGTTGGTGGTGGCAATCAGCTATGCAATTAAATGGCAGTTGCCAGGCAGGAATGGATCATCTCGAACTTGGAGTCGAGACAAGGCAGGGTCTATGTTGTGAGGTCTCGGATAGGACATTTCATGTAATTAGAGAGAGAGAGAGAGAGAGCGAGAAGAATGTCACACTAGCTGAATATGTGGTTCTTATCTTCAAAGGTATAAACAAAGGTACAGGTAGCCCCCACGCAATTCAGATTATAATCCCCCATCCACTACAAGGATACTGCATTCTCGTGATTATTCCAGAACCCAACCGAATTCCAACGCCATACACCGTATCCCTTCACTCCTGTTTATCTCCAAGCGCCACACTCCGACCTCAAGTCACTTTCAATCCCAACAAACAATGTATTGCCCAACCACCTAGTCGCTCAATCAAGCACCAAATGAATGGGGTCGAGTCCCAAAAACTCCCCAGGGCAAATGATGTATTCCTCTTGTTGTTTGGTGTGTTCCTTTACCGAGGTAGAACAAGACTCGATGTTACTGCGGCTATTGCTGCTGGTGGGGGTACTCGTCGTAGTGTTACCGGTATCCGTACTGCTAGTGCTATCCGCCTCAATGCGAGCATTGGAAGAAGTTGGATCGTTTGTATTATTGTCGGTAGACATCTTGAACGTAGTAGTTTGGGTATTCTCTCGTGACTATATGTTTTGTGGTGTTTGCGTTCTTGAATGCTCCGAGTCAGTAGTAACGGTGTTTGTTTGACATAGCGAACCAGTGGGAAATAGAGCGATGATATTTGCCTAAGCTATACATGCTTGGTGTGCGCGAGGGAGTTTGATCGTCGGCGGGTTTGACAAGGAAGGTACGCCCCGAGTTATTATCTATGCCTCAGGTCTGGAACCGTTTGTACATGTACAATAACCCAGCATGCACATGTGCAGGCTGATTGACGTACGAGTCGACAAACAGAATCTAATATCTAGTGTACTACTAGTCACCTTATATTCTCAGCCCTGCCATATCACTTCTTTAAAGCATCCCCCATCTGTGAAATCTTTTTTCATACTTAGTTTCCTTCTACATTTCTTCATTACCAACCATTCAGTTTCCATCAAGCTTAGCTTCCAACCTCACACCTACCGTCGGTGACTGACCTACTCGAATCGTTCTTCAGACACAGACAGCCACATACGACCATACCCTCAAGAAAACTCGGCATCCCGTCCGCTCTGCCCTAGATAAGCTTGAGAGGGCCGGATCAGTACTCAGGTGGGTGACCACTGGGGAATCCCCGGTGTTGTATGTTTTGCTTTTTCTTTTTTTTCTTTTTTTCTTTTGTTAGTCTTCATTGCACGTTATTAAACACATACTCGTCGTAGGCGTCTTCGGAGAGTGGGTGGAAAAAAAGTACACATAGGCGCCCACGAGTACAAAAAAGAATATTGAGAGAGAGAGAGAGAGAGACAAAGAAATATTAGCGAATTGATAGAAAGATGATGAAAAATGATCAGTCAGAGCGATAAAGTGAAAGACAAAAAACAAAGACAATAACAATGAAGAAATAAAAAACCATTGTAGTCCTGGTCAGGATCAGAATCGAACTGACTGACGTCTCCCGGCCCCTTGGCTGATATTCCACTTAGAAAATGCAGACGGCGGGTGAAAATCAAGGCTGTTGACCGTGGTTAACAACTCACCCACAGGATCGAAATTAAACCTCTGAAAATGTTGCTTATGAAGGTGGGAGAATAAAGCTGTGATCGTGGATGTGGCTGGGGAAAAAGTCTGGTTGTGTTGGAGATTATTGACATCTGCATTTTGATAGAACCATTACAAACAAGACAAACTAACAGCACGCGCAAAGATGGATATTCCGAGAAAGAAGTAAGGCAGCCAAAAAAAAGTCATTTTGCTTTTGATATTATAATACAAATGCCACCTCCCAATTATCCAATTATTATGCCCCTACAGTTTTTTAAACAGTGGTGGGCTTGGTCTTGTGAGAGCAGAGCTTGCCGTGGCTGTTGCCGGCCTCCTCGGCCAACCGCTTCCACTTCTTGAACTGGTGAGAGATCTTGCTGCGACCCCTGAGGTTGGGGGTGGTCTTGGCACGGGGAGGAACACCCTCGAGGGAGTGGGCAAGTGTAACCAGAGCCCGGCCAGCAGCCTTGGTGTTGACAGTCAATGCGTCGTAGTCAATGTTGTCAGTGGTATCGCAAGCCTGATGGTAGCAGGGATCCCAGGGCTTGCCGGCACCGGTGAACAGGGCAGTGGTCGGGATTCCGAGCTCAACAAAGCCGACGTAGTCGGAGTTGCCATCATCAAAGTTGCCGTGCTCGACAGTCTTGCCCTTGGAAACAAGATAATCCTCAAGAAGCTTGGCACCAATACCGCTGTTTTCGTACGTCTCAATTTCATAAATGGGGAATGGGGATCCAATCATGTCGTAGTTGAAGTAGTACTTGATCTTGTTGGCCTCCTCCTCGGTAAGAGTGGAGGTGTAGTGAAGAGAGCCGACAAGGCCGCTCTCCTCAGCACCCCACCAAGCAAAGCGAATCTTGTTGGGGAAGCCCTTGTAGCTCTTGATCGAGGTCATGAGCTCGAGGAGGGCGGCGGTACCGCTGCCATCGTCGTTGATACCAGGGCCTTGCTGGACACTGTCCAGATGGGCACCGAGCATGATGACGTTGTTGGGATCGCCCTCCTTGGTCTCAGCAATGACGTTCCATGTCTCGCGGATCTCGGCAATAGCGTCAACGAGCAAATTGACGGTGAGGGTCTCGCCGGCCCCAAGGCGAGCGATCCAAGCTGTGCCGACTTCGAGAGGAACTATGCCGACGGGAATGATCTGGCCGAGGTTCTCGGCACCCAGAGTGGGCGTCGCGTAATCAGTGCCAGGGGCCTGGTTGTAGAGAATGACGCCTTTTGAGGGTTGTCAGTGTTGGATTCCCAAAAACAAGGAGGTTAGATATGGCTTACCCAATGCGCCCTTGGCCTTGGCGAACTTGAGCTTCTCGGAAACGGCGCAGACACCTCGCTTCACGAGCGCCAGCTTGCCGGTGGCGTCGATGCCGTCCCACTGCTCCGCCAGGCATCCGCTGCCAGTCTCATCGTTGACGGGAGTGTTGATCAGCTGAGCAGTGATGCCGCCTGGAAGAGGGGTGGCGGGATTGTACTGAGGGCTGATGACAAAGACATTCTCGCCATCAGGGCCGGTGACCTTGATCTCGTTCGTCTTGTCGTAGGTGTGATTGAAAGCTTGGACATACGAGTCAATCTCGGGGTGGAAGCGACCTTTGGCGCGCTCAACGATAAAGTCAACCGAGGCCTTGTAACCGGGCTCACCAAAGGCACGGTTACCACCATGGGTGTCGGCGATGTGGTTGAGGTTCCAGAGAACGTTCTGAAGCTCGCTGGTCTTGATGTCGGCCTCGACCTTGTCGGCAGTCAGGGGGTCGGTGGCAATGACTGCCGACGCGAAGAGGAGCGACGATGCCGCCTGTTGTGAGAACTTCATCTTGACTTTCCGACGACGGGGAGGACGTGCAGGAGTTGGGATGGAAGGAACCCTCAATTGTCAAATGCAGGTACCACACAACCCTATTTGAATACAAAGTTAAACATTGCGCAACGGCAGGGACCTGCCATCTTGGGATGGAGGCGTCGTCGACAACGGAAGCGGTTACGCCATGGACGCACGACAGGACGCAATCTCAAATGCGTGCATCAAAGAATCAACTCAGATAAGCGGGTTCCCGGTCAATACGAGCAATCGGCCGGGGGTTCGGGCGGAGAAGGCTCCTTTAGAAGTGACGATGCTAAGGTCATTGACGTTGCACGGAACCGGGACCTGCCTTTTGCGGCGCACCGTTGCATCGTCAGCCGCCCGCTACTTCCTGATGGGTCCGCAGCTCTCCCAGCGCACGCGAAGCGGTCAGATTGACTTTTTTGTCCAAGTCCAATAGTCAGTTTCGAAATCATATGCACCTGCCAAGAAGGGGTAAATTACCCCGCGTTTAAGAGGAAAGTCGGTTGGGTCCTGCTGAGCATGATTTGATTACATTTAAATGCGGAGGGATCTTCGGCCGATTTAGGCAATTTGTATGCTTGCGAAAGCCTTCCGAGTCCTCCGACTCATCCAACGTACCACATTTTTTTTACAATGCCACATCGATGCTCCGTAACAAAAGGCCATCATATGTATATGTACATCAGCACTAGGGGGTGATGTTGGTGATGGTTTAAAAAATAACATCTGATGCTGGCGCTTGGTCCCGCCCCATCACATGCTAGGTCGGACTCTCTTTGTTTACATTCAGTGCAATATGCTATAGCCTAAAATTCAAAACGTACTAACAGGGGTCACCACAAATATTCTCGATTTGCTCTCGGCATAATTCATTTGAGTATAAGATTCCACTATATTTCATCAAATTTTGAACTCGGAAAAGTCGTCGCGGTGTGATTGCACATGATGTTTTACAGGATTCGAGAAATGATCATCATCAATCAGGGGCCGTGTGGCATGGAAGTTCTAGTAAGCTGAGAAGAAGGCGTCAATAAAAGCCTGCAAGGATGCAAGAAGATCTCGTAAGCGGTATTATCAAACGACGATTATGTAGATGTGCTTATTTTCCAGTTCCATTTAAAAAAAAAAAAAAAAAAAAAAACCAATCACCCATAGAAGCGTACCGCAGCTCCCCATGACATTGAATGTTTTGTACGCCTAGCTCAAAATGAAAAGTTACCAAACCCCGAAACTCGTACCGGTACATTGTAACCCAAACTCCTGTCGTAACCCAACCCTTTCAATCTAATGCTGCGTTCAACCATATCTTTTAAAATGTCATGTACGGATCCGTAATAATGGAACACAATCTCAGCCCTACTGCAAATTCCCCGGCTTCTTGGCATAAACGACATGGCTGTTATCCACAGATCAGCACTCAATTCTCCACTGGCAACTGTTGATTAGTAGGAAAGATTACTCACAAAGGGACCCAGCTGTGCATATTCCGATCCTCAACCTCTTTCCTAGCCCTCGCCATCAAAATCTGGAAGTAAGCCTCATCCCCTCCCAAAATAGTCGTATACCCCCTCGCAAAGACGTTCATGATGCCGTCCCTGTAGTGAGTCAACTCCAGCGCGCCGATTTTCTTCAGTCGTTCATCCTTTGGCCACGGATTCGTGGGGATCTTGTACGTCTTTTGCACTATATCCTCGTACCCTGCTTCTTGCAGGTACTCGGCCCATTTGAGCGGCTCTTTGCCCGACACGCCCACGCGTTCAGACATGTCAAAGTAGATTTGGCCGGTCTCTATGTACGCGCTGTCGGGGGGCAGAGTTCCGTCGTCTGACTGGAAATCCGGCACCGAGGCCGAGAGCTGGATGTACGCGCCCGGTTTGAGAGCGCGGTAGGCCTGCCCGAGGAGGCGGGGCCAGTCGCGGATGGCCATTATCAGCTCGCGCCCGTGGATAAAGTCGAACTTGTTCTCGCCCCACAGCCACTCGTTCTCGATGTCGTCTATTTCAAACGTGAGATTCGGGGGGATCATGTCGGGCTGCGTTGGGGCGATGTCAACTCCTATGACTGTTGCAGAGGGGAAGTTGTCGGCCACGTCTATCGCCCAGATTCCTGAGCCGGTGCCGAGGTCGAGGATCTTTTGTGGATTAGAGGGGAGGGGAGCTACGTAGAGCTTGTTGTTGAAGAGCAGCGTGAATTTGAAGTGTTGCAAGTCATTGCGGTCGAGTTCTTGGTCGTCTATGGGGAGCCAGGCTTGGTGCATCCCGTAGGCGGCGTAGAGTCTGCCATTTTCTTCCACGCCGTTACGGATATCCGAGGCGATGGAGGATAGATAACGGGTTGATGTTGACTCGGCGTATCCTTCGTCTGAGATCCAGAGGTCTGGTTCGATGTCGTCGTCGGTGCTGTTGGTTGGTGCGATGGAAGGAGCGACGCTGTTGGTTGGTGCGATGGAGGGAGCTATGCCAGCTTCGTCGTAGACTGAGGAGTTTGTGTCTGCGTCTGCGTCGGTCTCTTGCACAGCAGGGTCTTGGCTAGAATGATGTGCATCAGATTTGCTCAAGGGAAGTTCATCCTCTTGAGCCGTTGGCTGTCCGGCGGGAGGCAGGGGTGTGGTCGCATCCACTTTGTCGTTATGCGTCATGATGTAGGGGGACAGATGGAATGGGAAACTCTGAAAAGAGAGGAGAAAGGAAGGGTTCCCATGCTCGGAATCCGAAAGAGTAGTAGGCTTATGATAAAGATGCCTGTGGAACTTGAACAAACCCCGAAACCTGGCATCCACTAACGTGCCGCAGATGTCGGTGTGGTGTGCCGTCCCATTTCCATGATTTTGCCACGGCTTGGCTTTAAAAATAACAAAAATGTCTCGCCCGGCTCAGCAAACTCGGCTCTGATGTTGTATCGTCCTGACGGCGCCGCACAACCACTGGACTGTCCACAGTGTCACACACCTGACTTGAGCGAGCACCAAGTCTTCAGGGACTTAGCCCCCCGCATTAGCGTTACCTCGTTACCAATTCCAGCGGACGTGCATGATAATAATTGCCAGCACTGTTATCGGCATCCAATCAGATGCCCTCCGAATGGAACACCAGACTGGGCTAATGCGCGGCACAGCCTGCACGTCAATGGGGTCGACAGGGTTGACGATGTCGAAATGCGACCGTCAATAGGCAATGGCGTCCCATTCGTCTTGGTTGTTTGGTCAAATTCAGTAATTTTTTCAATTTGTACTGGATTGACTGCAAGAAATCACATCACGTCCAAGCTCATAATAGACGACGCCATGGCCGCAATCCCAAGCAAAGAAGAGGTGGCCCAACTGGTGAGACAATTAAACGAGGTCGCCGAGAACTACGACGACACTCCCGACCTCAACGGCTACATCTCGAGAACGACAATCATTGGGAAGGCGAAAGAGCTGCAGAGGGCGCTGATCACTTCTGATCAGACACCCCATTACCATGGCCTCAATGTTATTATCTCCCCCAGGCAGAATCTAAAGAACAGACATCTGATAAATACTCTCAGATGGCCGAACTCGTCGCGATCCGCACCTTCATCAAGCTCAAAATTCTCGACGCAATTCCGCCCACCGGCGCCATCTCCCTCTCAGACCTTTCAGAAGTCACAGGAGCACAGGAGTCCCTGATCGAACGAATGGCACGCATCCTAGTCCAAACCGGCTTCCTCTCGCAGCCCTCCCCCTCCGTCCTGTCTTACTCCCACACCAAGTTTTCCCTATCCTATCTCCTCGACACCCCAACCTCCCCCGGATACCTCTTCCTGGCCATGTATGACCAGTGGTTCAAGCACGTCCACAACTTTGACGATTACCTCGAAGCCCGCGGCCAGCTCTCTTCTGCTCGCGAACCGGATGACCCCGTGCGAAACCCCTTTACGCATTACCACGGTAAAGATGGAACACCCGTATGGGAGATCATGGCTTCCAACCCTGAGAAGCTGGAGCAGTTCCAGAGGGGAATGAGCGGGATTGATGTTGCGATTCCTGTTACTGGACATTTCGACTTTGATGCGCTCAAGAATAGCGAAGAGGAGAATGCGCGAGGCGTGGTGGAGTTGGTTGATGTTGGCGGCGGGCACGGTGAGGTGCTAAAGCAGATCTTGGAGAGGCATAAAGCGTTGAGTGCCGGGAGTGTCGTTCTCCAGGAGAGGGCGGACATTGCAAGGTTGGCCAAAGGCCCGGGGAGTGTCCTGCCGGAGGGTGTTTCGGTGCAGGAACATGATTTCATGACTGTGCAGCCTGTCAAGGGTGAGTAAATTGTGCCTGTAGGGGGGTATGGTGTCTGGTGCTAATGTGGAAGAATAGGCGCCAAAGCGTATTTCACTAGGATGATCTTGCATGATTATTCTGATGAGGTGGCCACGCAGATTCTGAAGAATCTCGTTCCAGCCATGTCTCACGATTCGAGAGTCTTGGTTTGCGAAATGGTGCTTCCCCAGCGCGTGGACGAGACCAGTTTTGCAGCGGCGGTGCTTGATCAGGCTGTTATGGCCATGGGAGGCAAGGAAAGGACTGAAGAGGGATTTAGGAAGGTTTTTGAAGCTGCTGGACTGGAACTCGTCAAGGTTTGGAGGGCCCCTGGAGTTCCCGGTGGCTGTGTTGAGGGGCGGCTGAAGAGATCGGAGTAGAAGTATGGGTAGTAATTACTAGGTAACTTTTGGGACCGTTCTTTTCTCAACTTTAGCCTCTTTCCCATTAAAAGTGGCGTTTTCCGTATATGCATGGTGGACCCGTGGACATCAAGTGAGGGCTGCGCCACAACGTTCACTGGGGTAAGACCAATGAGGTGTCCCCATAGTGTTCCACAAGTTGAAACCCCCACCGCACAGCCCCTTTTTACTCCTCTTATGTATCATCATCTCTGGTCTGTCGTCTCCAACCTCAATCCTCACATTATTTTTCGTTCAACAAAGGGGAGTGCCCCCCATGGCTGACCCTATCGGCCTGGCGGGGTCCATTATCGGGATCGTTGCTTTCGGCCTCAAACTGGGAACGACACTCCAAACATGGCTCGAGCTTGCTTCGGAAGCAGAAGACTGGATGCGCGACATCATATTCGACGTCAACACCACCGCGTCGGTACTTCGCCAGCTCCAGGAGATCATCGATGACGACAGACTAGCAGCCAAGCAGCAAAACAGACCCATGATTCTGAAAGCCGAGGGGCTTGATAGAATCCAAGGACTGGCCAAGCAGTGTGATAAGACGTACAAAGCCATCATTGTTCTGGTTTACAAAGCATCAAGCCAGAAATCTGAAAAGAAAACCACTGTTCCGGACCCTATTGACCTGAGTTTGATCAGCCTCAGATCTCTCACCCTACTGAACAAGTTAAGATGGCCATGGCTCGAACCAAAGGCGAGACGATGTCGCGAAGACTTGCGATGGCTGAAAGTTAGCCTTTTGCTTCAATTGCAGATCGTCAACCTGTCTCATTTGCATCTTGAGTGAGTTTTACCTGGATAGGAACGGCAGAATCGGAGTGGCCTACTAACAATCTCAAAATTGTAGCAAAAAGACCAATGTCAGGCAAACTGGGACCTTTCACGAGGAGTTGGGTTTCAGGGTCGCGGCTGAAAAGCTCAGGCAACGTCAAGTTTCGATGGCCAAGAATATTGCAAAGACGCGAAAGGGAATCGAGAAGGGAACAGAGCCCCCGTCTTCCGAGAGACCAACCCCGCCCAGTAACGAGAGATTACTCTCGACCGCACCATCAACAAATGCGTCTGCGGTGTCTCTTTCGCCTGCAAATAACACAATTGGAGCGACTTCCTTTGCAGGAGCTGTACCACTGGCGCCAGGACCGCCACCGCCACTGCCAACTACAAAGATATCTCCCGGGCCAGGTGCAACAAATACAGGCAAATCCCACTCATTGCCATTCAACGATTCAGCCCCAAAAGCAAATGCTTCTTGTGGTTCAACAATAGTTGATAAGGACGAAAGCATAAGTTCTCGAAAGATTGGGACTCATGATGCTGTTGCTTCCAGTAGCAACATCCCAAATCTGACGGACGTCTTTATGGCTACGTCCCTCGTAGCTCATACAACCAAAGGATCAGTTCCACCTGTTACTGCGAAATCTCCGCCTGCAGACGACACCCTCGGCAAGAAAGTTGAGAAAACTCCAGAGGCTGAAGAGCCTGCCACAGCGGATCCGAACTTGAAGTCGAATCAACTTTCCCTTCCTGAATCCACGGAAGGAGCATCATCTATACATTCCAACAAAGCCAATCTACCAAAGTTCAGCCTGCGCAACTACTTCCGCCGGCCAGATTTCCCCTCGGCAGATCTAGAAGCATGGGTCATTGTCTCGAATGATCTCGACAACGTTCCAGAGAAACTTGGCTTTGGTCATCAAAGACTAAATAAATCCATAAAGCGACTCGAGAAAGGAAACTTGAACATCTCCTTGCACTTAATGACGCCCACGCAACGAGCATTTGCCGAGAAGATGTCCAACGCTGCTCGCCACAGCTCACCGCACCTCCGGACCTGCCTCGGGATCGAAGAACAAAAGGAACCAGGACGTCCCGGCAAGTACATTGCTTACTTCTCACTCGGCGAGCCTCAGCTCCCTCTTTACTTCACGGATTCCTTGGGACAGAAGTTTATGTTCCCCTTTGAGGCGGTCAAACTTTGGGAGGTCCGTCGTTATCCCTTTCTATTTATTTGTTTTTCATGCCAGCCCACATCGTTTCACTGCTGACATGATGCCTAACAGGATATGCAAAGCATGATACGCCAAATCCTAAGATCCACTTACGACAGATCCAACGAGAGAAGCTTAGACGAAGGCAGATTTGACCTCGTCTTGGAATCACCAGAGCAAGGGTCGCAAAAAGAAGAACAAATCATTTTACCCGCCGTCTGGAACTCGACCATAAAACCAGGCGCGAGGGTCCGTATACGCTTCAAACTCCTCAGTATTCCTCCCCCGCCACCGCCCTGGGGATTCAGGAACATGGTTCCTCCTCCACCGGCGCCGCTGCCGCGACCTCCATATGTTGTTCCGGCTTCAGTTGAGCGACCAATGCCCGCGGAACGGCCGCCTGCGCAGACATACATTCCACAGTCGCCGTCCCCGATATTCGGCGAGGGCGTTGGTATTCCGCCGGGCCTGGGAAGCACGGGCGACTTTGACTTTGACAGGTTTGACCACTGCCAGTCCGGCGATTCCGGTCGTCAGAAACACAAGACTGCGTCCGACATGCTCAGTTTTATGAGGGGGCGGGTAATAAACGAGGAAGAGAGACTGAGGGGCGAAAAGGAGCGAAGGGAGAGGAGGGAAAGGATGCTGGCCGAGAGGGAGGCCAGAGATAGGGTAAATATGAGAGAAATCGAAGAAAGACTAAAGGCAGAAAAGCAGCAGAAAGATAGGGAACGAGAAGCAGCAGCAGCAGAATTCAAGGGACCAGCCGGAGGCAATATGCCTGGAGAAGGGGTCAAACCCGGTGAGGTGGAGGGGGTGGAAGATGAGGAGCTTGGCGTGGTTGATTTTGAGGAGGTGATCAAAGAGGCTGAGGAGGGGAGTGGAGATGCCGTCGCAGAGATGTTGAGGAGGTATACAAATATCTCGGAGGAAAAGATTGATTGGGTGGTTGTTGGGGATTTAATGATGGGGGGTGGGGATACGGATGATTGAGGGGAGCGAGGCGGATAGCGGTAGTGACTATTAGAATAGCTTGTAGAAATAAAAACCGGTCTTGCTTTATGCATTCATTTACCTCGTAAGCGTACTTTGAATAGAAGGGGTACGGAGATGCCAACGACACAGCTAGTTATCGAGTGAGTGTGGGTGCGAGAACAATGACCATGGAGGTTTCGGTTGAAAGACCATGGATAGCTTTAACTATAGCTGAAATAGCTGCAGACTGACAGTAAGATGAGATGAAAATTGGGATGAAAGGGGTATCTATGATGAAACCATCAGACCATGTTTCGAAAGTTCTTGCATTCGCAAAGGTGGCGTGTATCACATAGTCCCTAGAAATGACAGGAATAACAGCCAGCGAATGCAATCACTATTTCCCACGCACACACAACAATTATTCCGCCTGGGTGATTAGAGTACACAAAATCATAATAAGAGAAAATCTTGAAAACAATCAAATTTCCGTGATTTATTGTCGTCTGATCAGAGCCTATTTATTGATCATGAAAAAAGCTCCAAGTTCAACTTTGACCTGCCCGCCGGATTCATGCCATCCATCCATGTTCTCGCAATATTATCTTCAGAGCAAGTGCAAAGAAGTATACACAGCTCCTAAAAGAAAGAGAGGAAACAAAGAAGAAAGAGAGGGAAAAAAAGACCCATTGCCCTGTAAATCATCCATCGAATTGATTGGTTCATGTCCACTGTCCCATCATTGCCAAATCGCAGTTTCCAGTCCCTTCAATTCCTATGCCATGCCATGTACCTGCCCTTTGTCATCGTTTTCCAGGTTCCTTGTCCAAATCATTGCCCAAGTACTGAGTAAGTCAAAGAAAGAAAAGGAGAAAGAATTACCACCAGCCATGTAGAAACAGTGCAGAGAGGAAGAAGAAAACCCTTTAGATGGCGCCAACCTCGGGGCTATCAACACCGGGCTCACGCTTGATGTACGTGCAATCATCCTCCTCCTCATCATCATCCTCCTCATCGTCAGAGATGGCGGCGGCGCGCTTCTTCTGACGGGTAGAGATGGTGGCGAGCTCCTCGTCGTCCGAGACTTTCTCCTGCTTGATCATGGCCGAGATCTCGGCGAGGTCCTCAGCGCCAATAGCCTCCTCGGCATTCTCCTCGACGGCAGTGCCGGCAGCGGCAAGGGCGGCGGTCTCAGTCTCCTCTTCGACGATGGTCCGCTGGGCGGCGATGGCGGCGGTTCTCTTGGGACGACCACGGCCACGGGGGCCAGACTTGGTGGGGGTGTCGGCTGTCATGACGGACGCCATCGAGGCGGGAGTGCTGGGGGAAGACAGAACCTTCTTGGGGCGGCCGGGACCGCGCTTGGCCGGGGTGGGGGTGCCGATGTCGTCCTCGGAGCCGCCGGCGATGGAAGCCGCGGCGCGCTTGCGGCCACCCTTGCCATTGACCGGGGTGGCGGGGGTCTGAGCAGCGCTGGCGGTGGCGGTGCTGGGGA
Organism: Cladorrhinum sp. PSN259; assembly: GCA_033725935.1. Classification (NCBI taxonomy): domain Eukaryota; kingdom Fungi; phylum Ascomycota; class Sordariomycetes; order Sordariales; family Podosporaceae; genus Cladorrhinum; species Cladorrhinum sp. PSN259. Next base: position 245,884 of record MU867081.1, read on the forward strand.
CCTTGTTGGCCGTGTCGAAGTCACGGATCTTCTTCTTGATGATGGCCCAGGCATTGGACACGGAGCGCGGGTTGGACATGCCCATGCGCTGGGCAACTACCGGGTAGTTGATCTGAGATGGATGTTAGAGTATGTTGTGCGACTGAATGTGAAATGGGTCCAATCGCATTGAATCATATGTTTGCGAGACTAAATAATGAAGGAGAAACTTACGACGGGCAGATCCTCCAGCGTGAGGAGGCCAAAGAGGATCAACTTCTGCTCACGGGGTGTGAGGAGAGAGTTGAGGGCAGCCTCGTGCTCGGTGGTTGGGGCAGACATTGTTGCGGTATTGAAAGAGTTGTTGTTGAATGTGAGATTGATTGCTGCTTTGTGTTAGATACGTTGTGCCCGGTAGAAAATGTACTGGGTGAAAGCGATGGAAAGAGTAGAAAGGGAGGTAATGTGCGGTCGAAATGTTGTGCGATCGCAGAATGCGGTGGATGGGATAGGAAGAAATTATCTTGTTTGTGTATTTGGAAAAGAAGGTTGGGGTTGATGCGAGGGGGGAGAAAGAAAAGAGTGAGAGGGGATATGTGCGATCGCAAATGCGCGATATGGGTGTGAAAGAAGAAAATATGTGCTGTTTGGAAAAGAATGGATGAGATTGAGGTGAAAGATGCAGAAGAGAGAAGAAGTGATTGTCTGCAATGTGCAGGTAGGAAAGTCGCGTATGTAGTGGAAAGAGGCACCAATTTGCGACGACAAGTGGAAGAGGGTGTCCCAATCTAGGGTAATCGTGCGATCGCTTTACTTCGCCAGAAGCAAGGTAATCAGGTGAAGCGAATGCAAGAACAAAAGGAAAGGCATCTATGAAAATTTACTTACAATTCTTGCGAGCTTGCTGTAGGCTGTAGATTTCTGGTAGCTTGAAGAAAGTTGTTGGTGGAGGTGAAAGAGAGAAAGCAGAAAGGTTGGTCAGGCTAAGGCACAAAGCTTTCTGGCTGTTGTTTGGTGAAAGGTGAAAAAGGAAAAAAAAAAACGGGTTTGAGCAGAAGAGTTGCCTTTATAGGCGCCAGGAATGGTGCCAGTTTGAGCCAGAGGAAACCGCTGTATTAATGGAAAGAGAATGAAGTGAAAATGGAAGGAGCATGCAAGTGGAATGGACCTTAGCTTGATGTTCAACGCTTCATCTGATATCTTTTTCGCGATCTATGGTCCCAAAAGAACAATTACATCATTTCTTTTCTAATGTGCGTGCCCTCAAGATGTTTTACTTTGGCAGAAAAGAGTTCAATTCCTTGACTGAAGCCCTATGGGAAGTAACTTTTCATGACATGTTCACCTAGCTGAGGCTTTACACCCCAGGCCACCTCCCCACTATGATTTGTGGTGTTGAAGCATTTAGTGAACACGGAATGTCCTTGATCAGTCGTCAGTATAAACGGCGAGAACTTACGGTCAGCCAGAGCTCTCCATCGCGTAACAAGTTTAGAAAATTAAGGTATCGAATCATTGTGACATGGCAATCTTTCAGCGCTTAGAAGACAAAAAATAGCTAGTGGCGTCGTGCTCAACTCGCGACGTTCTGAAGGTAATTAGGAGTTGTATAGATCTGAGAACAACAACGATGCAGCAGCCTGTTCTCGCAGCCAACATCCGCATCGAATGCGCGAAGCAAAAGCCACAGAGCTTACCGAAATTTACCACACAATGGCGAGATTAAAGCGAGTGATCTCTTTCCTAATTGACATTGGCACTGGAAAAGAATAGGTTTACATCGAGAACAGAGGCACTGGGGTTATTAGGGTGACTGCACACTTTTTGAACACGGCAACCGAACCTTCACAGAACTCAAAAATAAACCACAAAGCCGGTATAATATTCAAGGGTAATACTTATGGTATCGTTCATGCAATGCTGCTCTCATGAATGTGGGGTCCTGGTGGCCAGGAATGGTATGCTCTTGACACTTCAAATAGCTGGCGTTTGGCAGGCAACCTTGACAGCTGCCCGAAAAAACTTGGGTTCCAAGAGGGTGACCGGATCAAAGGGCAAGGATCATTACTGCTTGCAGCTGGGTTTTGACGCGTGCTCTGTTAGCAGCTAGTATAGGTGTTGGTATACTGGGATTAACAAGCGTTCTTGCAGCTGACGAGGTGGTGCCAGGAGAGTCACGGTTGGGATCAGTCAAGCCGAGGAGGAAGCAGGACTACAGTGTGGTGAAGCAAGGGTTAAAGGCTGGGTACGGAGATACAAAGAGAGAATGGAGTAGGGGAGGGGATATAGACCAGATAGAAAGTATGGGGGTTACAGAACGAGGTCGAATATTTTCGCCTGTTCACTAGGTACTCCAGGCCTCCAAGAACGACGGCGACATTGAATACTTCCATCGTGCCTCAGGTCATCACTCCCAGATTACCATTTATTGGCAGGACGAGATGATTTCACTTCTATTCTCGTATTGACAGTTTGATGCCTCAGAATCCACAGAGCGATGGGGGGTAAAGCTAACGCCCCGAACGCCAACCTTGGCAAGGCAGGCGACGAGCACCTAGTACTCAGTCGTAGGTAATCCGAGGGCGGATGATTGGTAAAGTAATGTCTCACTTTATGAATAGAGATCTACACTTTATCTTCCTTCATAAATCCACCGTTAAATTTCAGAATATCATCATCAGCCAATCCCTCATTTGTTTGTTTTGGCCCCTATACGGGGCACGTCCCCATTCCCAACTCTTGGCATTGTTGACAACAAACAATGGAGCTTCCAATTGGACAAGAACAAAAAGTAAGTGGGGCACAGCTCTGTGTAACACCACCTCTACGTCATACCTGCAGGTCGCTCTTTTTGATTGGGAATCACCAAGACAAAGAGCTTAGATTGCAACGACCGGAAGATCTTCAGACCGGAAATTCCAATTTCAACTTCTAATTTTATCGACCCTCTTGTCGATACTACATATACCCGGGCCAAATAAAATGGTGGGCCGACGACCTTGGGCCGTCAACTGGCAACGGGGCAACCACAAGAGCTCGCCTATTCTCCCACTTCACAACAAGCACGCATACCCGACTGACGGCTACAGCAGCGGCGATGAAACTCCTCTGTTATCGCGGGACGGCGATAACTTCGAACGCACCAAGGCAACGAGACGTAAGGGTTTTAAGACCTATGCTGCCCTCGTCAAGGCTAAAGAGCGTGGCAGACGATGTGATTGATAGCATGGTAAGTCTTTTTTCTCATCACGGCCCTTCAACTCGTCTTATGCCATTCTTGCATTGATCATTCATCTAATGTTTGCTTGTGCTCGTTACAGAACCCAGACGCAGACAACGACGGGATCCCGGAGCGACAAATCCCCCTCCAAACCTCCCGCGGCGAGATCGACTGCTTCCTCCCGCCGGACCACCTCGCCGCCCGCGCCAAAGCAGAGAGCCAAGCCCGCTGGGCCATCTCGCTCAACTTGATCGCAAACATCCTCATGTTGATCGGCAAGCTCGTCTCCATGAGATTCAGCCCTTCCCTCTCTCTGGCAGCCAGCACTGCCGACTCTGCTCTCGACCTGTTTTGCACGCTCATAGTCTACGGCACGAGCCGCGGGGTTGCTTGGAGACTTAGAGCACTCCAGATAAAGTACCCGGTCGGCAGGAGACGCCTGGAACCGATCGGTATACTGGTGTTTAGCGTCATCATGGTCGTTTCGTTTGTCCAGATCCTACAGGAGTCCGTGTCCAAGCTGCTTCCCGGGGGCGACAGAGAGGTAGCGGCTCTGCCTGCTGTCGCCATCGGGGCTATGGCTGCCAATGCTGTTATCAAGGGCGTTATAGGCTGGATATGCAAGGACATCAAGACGACGCAGGTTCAAGCGCTGGTGCAGGACTGCAAGACGGATGTCTACTTCAACTTGGCTTCCTTGCTGTTCCCGCTCGTGGGAGTCAAAGCGGACGTTTGGTGGCTGGATCCCGTCGGGGCGTCGTTGTTGGCTGTTTATGTCATTTTTGACTGGGCAGAGACCTGCGTCAAGAATGTTAGCAGGCTGACGGGGAGTAATGTCTCTGACAAGATGCAAAGAAAGTTGATGTTTCTCGCTTTTAGGTTCTCGAGCGCGGTGGAAGGGTTCAAGAGCTTGACGGGGTATCATGCCGGTGATGGGGTCTGGGTTGAGCTGGATATCCTGTTAGATGAGAACACGCCGCTGCCTACTGCTCATGATGTGGCTGAGACGCTGCAGTATTGTTACGAGGGACTGCAAGAGGTTGATAGGGCCTTTGTGACGGTTGATTATTCTACGCTAGGGCCTACGGGACATGCGAGAATCTAACTGGCGTTTAATTACGAAAGGTGGACATTTGCATGGGCGTGGAATAGGGATTGTTGGAGTTCTGTTTAATGGTAGATTTTGAGATCACTGCGACCGCCATTATGACTATCCCTGTGGCTGTCACAGAATGGGTAGATACCAGGTAGCCATTGGAAGCTAGTACAGGGTAGATAAAAAGATGGAAAACGGCCTATGGTGAATTCAGGGTCGGAAAGGTTTATTCTATAGCATGCAGTCCAGCTGAATAATGGATTCAGAGTTCTGCCTCCATCCTCTTCCAAAAAAGAAATCTTCTCTTAGACTATGCCTGCTGACCTTTAGCAAAAAGAGAAGACATTCTCTCACTTGCATCAACCTGAACTGTGTCTCGCTTCCTGTGAAGGCTAACTCGAGGGACAGTCGTGATAGTCCTTGGACTATTTGTGAAGGTCTAGATAAAATCTACCACATTGTTGTTGTGTTTTATGGTTTTGGTGGTGGTTGTCTCGTCTTTCGATATTCAACCTTCCTTGGTGGAATTTATCCTGGTAGAGGAGTTGGTGAAAGTCCAGACTGTTTGCTGCACAGCGGGGGGTGAATAAAGAGTCAAACCTGTATACACGCAAAAATCGTTGACGGGGATGAGGATGCACATGTAATAGTTTCTAGAAAGCTCAACGAGTGAAATTGCTAAAGAGAACAAAAAAACGGCAACTATCAACAATGTGTACCACTCTGCCGCAACAAAACAGCAATACTGCCAAAAAAAAGAAAAGGCCACAACCAAACAACATTTTCTATCAATCCATCTTCATATGCGCCATTTCCAGCTTTCCATCACGGGGCGAGAATTAATGCTCAAGCCAAGGTGGTAACAGGGACCTGAAAAGACCAACATGTCAGCAAAAAAAGATCTCTTCAAGTCCCCGAGCTTAAACCCTGGCATGAAAGGGAATGCAGTCCTCATCCAACCAATCAACGCCGTCTTTGTTCTCACCACAGCCGCAGCCGTCGTCGCCCTTCTTATCACCCCCAGGATTCGGTTTCGGGTCGCTAGGTTCAGTGGGCTCAGGAAACGGATTCTGAGGCTCCTCTCCATTCCCTTCTTTGCCAGGCTGTTCCACCTCTCCCTCGCCATCCCGAGTCTTGACCCTCGGGACAACAGACGCTAACCCCATCATGGCCATTGACGACGACGACTCAACCTTCGGAGCAGGCAAATACACAAACTTGATCCCTTCCGCTTGCTGCCCAGCTGACAAAGAAGACTGCTGATCATCACTCACCTTGTGCACCCCGCCATTCACACCGTTAACCCCATTAATAATCTTTTCCTTTTTCTCCCCAGTATAATCGCTCCAAGCAGCAGGCTCTTCTCCCTCACCACCCTCGAGGCTTTCAGCCCTCGCTCCAAAACTAGCGACTCCACCCGGCAGCGGCTGAGCGGCAGGCTGCCCGCCAGCAACAGCATTCAACAAGACAGGCACGGCGGTACTCAGCACCGGCCCGGCAACTTTAATCACGGCCGGAGCAATCTTTTGCACGGTCCTCAGCAGCCCCCCGAAGAAACTCTCCGTGTCCGCTGCGCCGGAACTCTCACCCAGTATGACGCTCTCCCTCAGCTGCTTCTGGTCGGCCTCCAAGACAGCCTGCAGGGCACATTCGGCAATGACGGCGCGCTGAGCGAGCAGCGCGGCCGCTTTTTCATCCGTCACGGCCGCTTCGTTTGTGGGATCCTCAAGGAAGCCCTCAGAGAACTGCGTACTCTGCTTTTTAGCGAGGATGGTGTCGAGCTTCTGCAGACCGGCGCGGGCCGAGGTGAGCAAACCGGGGGAGGCGACCTTGAGCGCTTTGGCGAGGAAGGGCCCGATGTTGTCGAAAAACGACTCGGAGGAGCCGTTGGCGCTCTTGAGCACCTTTGCTTCGCTCTTGGCGACCGACTCGAGGAATTTATCGGCGTAAGTGTCCCCCGTGAGGTCAGCCTCGGTCTGGGGGATGGGTACGGGTTTCGGCGCAGGAGAGAAGTCGGTTGGCTTCGTCAGGATTTGCTCCTGGACTGCCACTCGCAAGCCGGCCTGAGAGAGCAGAGGGACGAGCTTGGGGCCGAGCTTTGCGGCCTTCTCCTTTGTGAATCCCACGGCGGCGTATTTTGTTCTTGTCTTGTCGAGGATGCGTTGGGAGAGCGGGGAACGTTCCATCCGCAGGACGGTTTGCAGCACAGATTCGGCGACGACGGCGCGCTCGGCCTGCCCCGGTGAGAGCTTGATTCTGGCCGGCGCGATGGGGGTTGGGGAGTCAAAGTCTGATTCTTGGACTGCTTTGTTGAGGAGACCCATCGCTACGCCGCCAATCGCCGAGACTGGGCCACCGAGAGGACCGAGCAGGGGAGAGACGAAAGGCAAGGCGGTTTGAACGACGGGAGCGACGACACGACCGATGGATTTGAGGACGTCGAGGAAACCTTCGGTGTCCGAGTCCATGCCTGATTCCGTGTCGGGCTTCGAAGGGTCGATGGTACCGGCCTCGGAGTTGTTGGCTTCGCGCTTGAGGTTGGTGACGTCCTTGACTGTGGGTGGGAGAGTGTTAAGCGCGGAGAGGAAGAATTGGTAGTTGACGCCATACGCGCCGCCGATAACACTGGCTGAGTTGCGGGAATCCCCGCCGTAGCAGTGGGTGCCGATTACCACGCCTTGTCCTTTGTCGGGGGCTGCATCCCATTTGCTGATCACGGGAGCACCGGATTGGCCTAACGGTGTCAGTAAACATGCTTTTGAGTAGTTGTGCAAGCCGAGGAACTAACCCTTGAAAGTAGAGATGCGGTACTGCAACATGTTGCCTTGGCTAGTAGCAAGGTCGTAGTCGACTGTCTCAAACAGCTCGTACATCTGAGCGCCCTTCTCCTTGTTCAGATACTTATCACCTGGATACCCAACAACACCAAGAAGGGCACCCCTCTGTTTGACCGGGGTCTCCTGAATGGCAAAGGTGCGGAGACTGCTGCCATTGTCGGCACGAATCTTGCCCTCAAAGGGGCGATCAACCTTGACAAAGGCAACATCGTAGCGACGGTCACCAATCTTGACCCACTCGGCAGTAGTCACGGTCTTGACTGCACGACGAGCCTGGACGGTGGAGTTGGGACGATTGACGGAGTCGCTTCCGCAGTAGCCAATGTAGGTCTTCATGTGTGTGACGCGACCCAATCCCTTCCCGTCGCCGCTGCGGTCAAAGACGCAGTGGCCGGCCGTGATCAGGGTGTCGGGAGCGACAAGCCAGCCGGTGCCAATACTGGGACATGTCAGCTTCCAAGAATCTGGGGCGAGAAAAAATGAATGCGCTTACGCCCAGCGCCGGTCATCCTTGGCCTGGCCCTCATATCTCATGATGAGCTTAACGACAGCTGTCAAATTGTCAGTGTCAACTTAATAAAATCGGGGCGTGGGGAGAACTCACAGCGATACTTGCCACCATCCTGGTAGTCCGTCTCATCAACAGGAGTTCTGTTGTCAGGCTCAAAGACAGCTTCGCTGTAGTTGCCGATGGTAAAGGTCGACTCGGCGGGGTTCATGTCCTCAGGAAGGCTAAGAGTCCAGGAGGCGCCAACGAGGCTGGAATCCTTGAATGCGGTCTCGAGAGTCGTCATCTTGGAGGTTGAAAATTTCAGGTAAGAGAGTTCGAGTGTTCAAAGTTAAAGCGTGATGAAGCTTGAGTGATCTGTGTTCGCGGTTGTGCTGGTGCTAAGATACAGTCTCCAACGGGGAAAAGATGTGCCCTTTTGTACTTTTTCATCATAGGAGGTTTTGATGATTCTCAGTTGTAGAGACCTTACCCTTCCCAGAACGTATTCGTAATCCTGGCGCGGGATCCGAGTATTCTCAGTCTCCCTTCTAATCGCTCAGCAACAGATCACCGTCGTCAACCGATATCGTGACGATCGTCTCAGTCGCATGAGGCGGCCGCCTTGTTGTGGTATTTGTACGTTCCATTCACCTGGACGCCATCTCCGTAATATTGGTCGTGAGCGAATGGTGTGGCTACGGTCGTGTTACTCTGCTCCCGGCTTGAAAGTATGTGGTGTTACAATCTTGTTACAAGGTCGTGCTTCAATCTAACACGAGGACATTGATACTGCCGACTCGAACGCCTTGCTGAGCCAATCCTTCACCGCCAAAATGGGTGTGTTCACCCCAATGATTGGCTATCCCCGATGATTTGCATTCTGCTCAGTCCAATACAGGAGAAGAAATCATGCAGGTAACTGAAAGAAAGAATTTGTGGCTGCCTGTAAATCCATAGCGTTGTAATGGCTAACACCTGAGGTTTCATTTCAGCTCAAGTCCAGATGCGGCGTCAAGTTCAATTGCCCAAGTTGGCTCTATTGTAGGGTTGTGTTCCGACCAATGGTTGAGGTTACCGTTTAATTTTCCTTACAGGTTCCCTACTAATGACTTGTTCAATTGAAGGTAGTGATCAGCAGTGCGTGATAAGAAATGAATGCCTCCTTGTGATGACGGCTTTACCAAAACTTCTGAGTGAAGCTGGCCCGTTCCTAATTCATTTTTGTTACCGTGACAGTTGTGTCTTTTTCCGAGTAATATCAACCCAAATTGGCTATGATCGCCGGTGCGCAGAAAGGCTGAGCACAGCGGGCGCGGAATAATAGTCAGAGGCCTCGCATTAGCCTCTTGGTGTTCAACGTGGCTGGCGGGGGAGGATCAAGAGAGCACCAGCTGAGACTTTGACCTTGACAATCGCGATTGAAACCACGCATTGGATGCCAGCATTGTTTACATGTACATCTGGTGAGACAATGTCCAGCTTACCACAGAAGAGGTAAACAATTCTTTTTCTTCTTTGTGTTTGTACAAGATAATAATACACCCCATCAACAGCATTCTACACCTTGGTATCCAAAAATGTCACTCCCAGCAAGCTTACCTGCCGGTTCCCCTCCCAGGTACAAGATACATCTGCGAACTTGGCTTCCGCTCCATATCTCCCAACTCCACATCTACCTCTCCAACGGCCACCCCAAGTCCCGCCCTCTTTATCCCTTGCGTCATCATCATAGGTCCTGGCGTCCCCGGAGTTCCAGGCGTCAACATTCCACTCGCCGAATAGGGGCTCATCATCCCTCCCAGGTCAGTCTTTCGTCTCATTATTTCCTTTACATGTCCAGCAGCCTTCAGTTTCTCCAAGTTCTTCTCGTGTCTCAACACCTGCGCTTTCATCCCGCCCGTGATGGCTGCCTCCCTTGACCTTAACCTGTTGGCCTTGGCGGCCATATCCCTCCCCGCAACGTACATCCCCGTCTTGATCAGAAGCCACGTAACTGACGTGTTCCAAGCAAAGCTGAAGAGGCTCCTGACAAACATCACGGGACTGTTTGTGGTCACGCTCTTCGAGAAGGCAAACAAGAAAGAGATCAAAATGATGCCGGCAGAGATGGGGAACATGTATGTAAACTCTCTAGACAGGGGCAATTTTCCGTCGTTGAACTCAATGGAGTTCATACCAAAAAGACCAACAAAAAAGGAGAGAGGCAGGAAGATAATAGTTACAATGGTGAATATCATGATGGACTGACCCTGCTTGAGAGTGAGTTGAGCTTGCTTGACTGCCTCTCGGGCTTCGATGACTGATGCTTGCTGTTGCTTGAGCGTTAAGAGATCTTTTAGTCCAGTTGAAGTCAGCTGCGCGTTTTGAAGGAGGGCTTGAAGCTCAGATATTCTTGAGCCGTGCTCCGTCAGAAGACGCTGGTCCACCGCGAGCACGCGTTGTGCCACTCGAAGATGGTCAGGGGAACTGCCATGTAGACCTGTAAACATAGGGCCCGATCTCCCTTGGATTTGTCGTACCAGGTTCATCATTACAGTTTTTTGCTGCTCCTTGATGCGCACCATGATATGCAGTTCATCCATAATGTCTTTGGCTTCTTTGAGGAGCTCCCCTTCCGGGTTGATGTTGAGGAGGTGGTTTTGCGTGGAATTGTCAGATGAGGCGTAGCGTTGTCGCTTGTAATCTCTGGACGCCAGATGCGTGTAAATCAGGAACTGGTCGAAGGCAGCCGTCTGTTTGTAGCTAAGGTCTCGAATAGCGCCGGCAAACAATTCGGTCAAGTTGGGCTGTCTTTGGCTGAGCTTGGCACGGTCAAAGAATACACGAGTAGCCTCATCAACAATCACGAGGGCGAGATCATACGCCGAGGATATCTGGCAGAACTCGAGACGCTGTTTCAGAGTCTTGTGGATTGCTGATGTGTCCGGTCTGTTGCGCCCCCATCGACGGGGAAAGCTGGTCAAGACGGTATTTTCGTCGAGAATCCACAACCAAAGCTGGTCAACCATTATGATCCGAGACGTCTTGCGCACATCTTCCTTACACTGAAGGCAGACTTCCATCCCGACACAATCGTGCGGTTCAGCGGTCGTTCCGCGATAGACGACTTGGTCCCGATCTCTTGACGTTGTGCTCCGTAACGCCCCGTAGTAAGCTTGATCCAGTGTCCGTCTTGGATGCAATGGCGGGTCTGCATGGAGGTATTTGCTCATCAACAGCTCTTCGTTGTGCATGTCCATTGCTTCCATGAGCGTGGCAGCAGCGGTGAGAAGATACGCCAGTGCCTTTTTCCGGCCCATGACACTCTCAGTTGGGCCGTTTGGATTGGGAGAGGGTGCGCTCAGACTCGCGACAAGAGTGTCCTGAGTCTGCGCGTGAGACTGTGAGAATTGCTGGCGCGCTTGACGAACCACCTCTGAGACGCTGATATTCTCTTTCCCAACCTCTTTGGCGATCTGGGCCGACCTGCATCTCCCACGATCCGTCTCCCAGTGCAGGTATGGCATGAACAAGGCCATGTTGACCGATTCGGACGAGGCTGGATCGACAGAAATGCCAGAACAGAAAGGCCGCATGTGACGCGCATGGATCTCGGAGTCGCGCTCGTAGTTCTGCTGGCCATGCCAGTATTCGGGGCGCAACAACATCTCGGTCTTGGTTTTTGGTCTTTTGGATCGAGCATTGAGGAATACATTGTTCGAGTCTGGTCGCTTCTCGTGGTAGTATCTGGCGATGACCTCCTCAACCCAGATCATGTTATTGGCTGGGAGGTGGAAGTATCGGATAACACCATCCGGGCACGGCCGCATTATTGGATTCCTCGAGGCATCATCTGACAAGAGGTCTGCCACTGTAGCCTTCTGGTTTGAAGATGTGTCCGAGGAGGATTGCGGATCGAATGCTACTCCGTCTCGAAAGTACATCACTGGTGCCTTGATGTAGTTCAGGAAGTCGTCTGAATGATGGGCTGGAGATGCTTCTGGATACTGCAAAACAGTGAGTAAGGGGGTAAAAAGTACTGGGAAGACATTGTTCACGGACAGGTCTGGTGGGAAATTCCTGCGAGCGGCCTGTTGCAATGCGCCATTGTGCGAGAGATTCCTTGAATCGACCAAGGGCAGATGCAGCTTTGGAGTCTTGATCTGTTGTCTCGAGACGATGGCGAAGATCTGCAATCTTTTGGGTGATGCGTGCAATGCGCTCCTGGGCATCCGAGGGGAGGCTGTTGTAGAATCTGGCTCGTTTGGAGGCGCGAAGACAGCCATTGATGTGGAGTGCGGGGTCAGAGACGCGTCCGTCGTGTGGCCTGTCACTGAGACATGCTGACGGGCCGTGGGACGGCATTGTGGGGAACGTGGAAGCCAAAGGTGAAGCTAATTGATATGGAAAGAACAGGCGACACCAAGACAACTCTGAAAAGTATTAAATTTTTAGTAGACGATAACACGAATGAGGAAAGGAAAGGAAGCCAAGACGAGGAAAGTCCCAGATTTTCAAGCTTTGCGGCTCGATGCCGTGAAGACGAGGCGCGGGTCATCTGTGTGGCCCAGGGGGAAGACTCCCACTGTCACCCTCCATCTCAGGTCCGCCCTCAGAGTGGATTGAATGTTTGCCGATCGCCTAATGATGCAACATCCCAACGGTACGGAGGAGTGCCCATCCAACCACGAAAAAGACCTCTACATATTATGTAAAATTTCAATCCCGGATAGAGGGTCTGAGGAGCAACCAATGGTGCAATGAGGATGATAACCAGACGATAAAAACCGTTGGGAGGAGCGCACCCTGCAATGTGAGAGGAAAGCCACCAAGTTCGGGTTTGCATGCGGATTTGTCAAACGGGCTATTTTGTGCGACATGGGAAAAGGGGAAGGGTGTTTGGAGTTCCTGCAAGTTGTCGGGACGTTATTCAGCCCTTCCATTTGGGGCAATGACCCCACAGGGCTGAAATGTCCGAGGATCCACGAGACCCACCTCTTCTCTGAAGTTTGCGAGCAACCTGGAAAGGGTGTCGAAATAAGCACTTTCGAATACCTATCAGTATATGTACTTTCTAGTAATTTTCTTTGTATTGCTGAACACGAGTTTCCTAACCACTGTCTCGGGATTCGTTTCCCCCGTCTTACACTATGGCTGACAGGATCCAGAGGGAACCCCTGGTCCCAGATCAACGCTAACCAGATTGGGAATCTGTTCCCCTCTGACGATCGACTTTACAAATGAACAACCATTGTAAAATAGTAACAGTTATCTGCCCCCAGATCTCCCATCAAGTATGTGAATAGATCCAAGCCGCTATCATTGAATCGTGAGGTGGACGTGATGCGCGAGGGTCGAGTTAGTGGGTGATCTATCTTATGCGCGGCAAGCTTGAGTTGTGTACTCACAAATTTGGAATCGAGCTTGAGGTTGCTATGCTGCGTCTCTGCACTGGCTCTGCTCACATTGAAGACCAGGTTCCCAGGCGGCACCACGTGGAGGTTGCAAAGGCCGGCTTCGCCGCCCGGCCGGTCCGTCACCCATCAACATGGGATCAGGAGCCGACCCCCCGCGAACGAGGATGCGCAATAGGGAAAACCCCATCAGTCAGATGGCACATCGCACTAAACAGCTACGAGGCCATCATTCTGCACAGCAGCAGGCCTGATCAGACCCGAAGGTCCATTGCACACAGAGAACCCCTGATTGAACAAAACCAACCCCCCTGAACGGATGAAAACAACCCCCCTGAGAGAACGAGGATGCGCAATAGGGAAAACCCCATCAGTCAGATGGCACATCGCACTAAACAGCTACGAGGCCATCATTCTGCACAGCAACAGGCCTGATCAGACCCAAAGGTCAATTGCACACAGAGAGCCCCCGAAAGCATGAAAACGAACCCCCTGAACGGACAAAACCAAGATAGGGCAACAAAGGAAGGTGGCCGACCATTACAAGTCGATGTCGTCCCACTTTCCATCACTGTAGAAGCTCGGCAACGGACTCAGCAGTGATTTCGCCATTTTTGCATGTCGCTCTTGGACTGCAGCTTTCGAAAGGTTATCACCATTCCCCAGGTGGAGTCTGAATCAATCGTCGATGAAGGCGTGGAATGGTCTCGCTGTTCTTCCGTGATTCTACCATCAAGAACGTCAGTATCCAGGCTCGTCTTCTTTTCTTCGCACTGCTTTCGGATGGAATCCCAATCGATCTTCCCATCTTCTATGAGGTTCTCCACGATCTTTGGTGGAGGGCAATGTAGAGCCGTGTTCCGATCGGAGTAGGGGTGTATCGCGTCGATCAGCTTTTGTCGCGATATGCCTAGTCTCGCCGCTAGATGTCGGATCCGATCCTGGTGGTATGATCCGTCAGTGTGTTGGTCACCCCTTCAGCTCAGGTGGTAAGGAGTGTTTGTGGCAAAGAGCAGCATATATCAATGACCGAGCAACAGAATGGGAATAACAAACAAAGACACTCACTAAGCCCGGGGTCTCTGGTCCCTTTCCCGCTTGTCGACCTTCAAGGCACCATGAGCGGATACAATCGAGCTCTCGTTCTAGAATGACCCAGCAATCAGTGGCTTGGGATCCTTTCAAAAGATACCAATTCAGGAAGCTTTTGATCTTCTCCGAAGCAGCATTCGCAGACGATCCGGTGACCTTGAAATGCTTCTGAAGGTGACGTTCGTGGTCCTGTTTGGCAGTTCCCTCCTTTATTGTGGCCATGTTGACAATGCCCGCAGACCGATTTCTGACGTCAGCCAGGTACCGATAGCGCTGAAGACTCTCGTTCGAGGTCGATCGTATGGGTCAGCATTGTGGACTGGTGATACAGGTCATCCCGATCGATGGTAGCGTCAGAAAGAGCGAGCCTTGCCCTAGCGATGAACCTCTCTTTCCAAGCTTTTGACTCCGAACTAGCGTCGTCCATGTCTTCGTACGGGTCGCTCGTCAACAGGCTGATGATGTTGGAGACGATGGTATCGTCATTTCGCGAGGAAGCAGAAACTGCCGTAGAAGGATCCATGCTGAAGTTTGGCGTGTGCTCCAAAAGAGAACGATGTTGCAAAGCAATGCGTGCAGTTGGAATCAGTTTGGCGCGCATCCAGTTGAGATCCCTTCGAAGCTACTGAGTAGTTTCTCCCCAGTTCCATATGCCTGTCCAGTGCCACAGCCGGTCCAAGTGCTGCTTTCCAGACAATGGATTGATCCCGAGGACACTGGAAGTGAGGGTGTCTGCAGGAGAATTGGAGGTTGGCCGTATCTTGTTAAAACTCTCCGAGATAAGCTACCGAATTGCTCATTGTTCCTTCGATGACGAAATGTCCGATGTCATCAGAGGGAATTTGAGCCGACTCTCTACGTTGGCAGCAGGTGGAGTGGGTGGAGGAGGTGGAGGAGGCGGGCTCCCCAGTGTGGCAGCAGAGGCTGAGGCCATGTTGATGGAACGCGTGTCGAAAATGGAGTTCCAGTGAATCTGAGGTGACAATGGAAGTGGGAATTCTGTGACGTATGGAGTGGACGACCCTGAAGAGGAGGTTGACGAAGGAGGAGGTGGAGGAGGGTGCCGCATGCGGTAGTGCTCGAGATCGAGATAGATAGCGTTGACACGGTCCGTAAAGCTGTCGAGTACTGAGTAGTAGGGGTCCAGATTGAGGGGTGAAGATGAGGGCAGTAGACAGGAGGCAGTAAATGGCCCTGTCGAAGTCCAAGAAAGATCTGAATAATTTTTGGCAACAAGAAGTAACACAGTTGGTTGAAATGTTGATGAGGAGAGGAAGTTCAGGTTTCAGGAGGGAAAATTATCAAGGTCCAAATGGTGGGGGTTTGCCGTGTCTTCCTGGCAGTGGTGCTCCTTCCCAGGCTGGAAGTGGCGAAAGCACGCAAACTAAGTGGTGACGACAAAGTCTGAGCACTGTGGCTTAGTGCCTTCCTCCGTGGAAGACAATCGGGTCCGACAGCAAACACGGCTCAGAAAGCCAAAACGGGCACTTCGGTAGCGACAGAGGGTCCAGGTCGAGGTCCAGTAGAGAAAGAAGAAAAAATGAGGCTATTCGCAGGTCGAGACCTCCTGCTAAACCCGGGCACGACCTCCAGAAATACCAAGGTCCAGGTGACAACACAGGGGGGTCCAAATAGGAAGAATAAAGGATCCTAAAGGATTAGTAGAATTGGTTGTTAAGTGAAGAAGACTGTCTGACTAGCTTAATAAGGCAAGGATGAGAAATAACAGGTGGGGCAGTGCCCTCTGTGGGCCTGATGACCCAATGCCTACCACTACAGTTCCCAGAATCTGGATGCTAATCGTTGCTTGGTTATTTAGAAATGGAGGGTTGAAGTGGCAGTAAGTTATATTTAGTTTGATTGTGAAGAACTGCAATGTGTAGTGTATTTTACTAACTCGGTACACGTAGTAGAACACCTCTGAGAAGGAAGCCAAGAGGACAATCTTAGTAAATACCGTTCTATAACTTTTATATGAGTTCTCTAATTGCAGTTATACTAATTTCATTACAGGAAATGGTCGATGAAGAGGTTCGCAATTTCTCTCTAGGTGCCTGTCTAGGTATGGTTTAATGAAACTGACAGTTACCAAGGTAAAAGATGCAATGGCGTCGGCAGGCGTCAGAAATGCATCAACAGAAGCCGAATAGGCATAGAAAAGAGTCAGGAATACATAATTAAAAGCTCAACAGGCGTACAAAGGAGTTAATAACATATAATAAGAAGCCGAGCAGGCGTATAAATAAATAAAATATGCGTAGGAAAGTGTGAATAGGGCATGTACCGCGCTAACAAACGATTAAACAAAAGTTGCACAAATTCCCAATCAAGTCAGCGTTGATCTGGGACCAGGGTTTTCCACTCTGGATCCTGTCAGCCATAGTGTAGAGCGTCTCAAACTTGGCCGATGAGACGCCTCGTCCTAGTCGACGTTCTCCCAAAGCGTATCGTCTTGTTAGATTTGGTTAAATTACTGGGTGGCATCTTGACTGCAAAAATGGCGATCTCAACGGTGCGCCGTTTCGGTCTCAAAATGCACTGCATCACAGTTTCACTCGGATCACTTGCGCAATGGAATGGTGAGAGCGATAAGGGGATAGAGTATCTCGATGGGGACGGGAGCCTCTAACTATGGGAGGCGATGGTCACCCAACCAAGTTACAACTGAATTGGACTGTTGCCAGCCCAGTTGTAGTATAAAGATAGTGAGTGAACACTAGCAGTTACTTTTGGTTTTTAATTGGAGAACTTGTGATTCACTTAGACAACGTAACTATCCTGAGAAGCCGACTAGGGCTGGCAACAGCCCAATGTTTCTTGGCAATCTGAACAAGCTTGCCAATTCAATTCAATTCAATTCAAAATTTCGAATCGAAAAGATCTTGGCAGTCAAGTCAGTTACCAGGAAAAAAATTGGGTGAACCATGGAGCCGACGACCTCCAAACTGACTGTCCGGTGAGGCAAGTGACACCTCTTTGCCAAGCCTCCTTCTGATTGGTTGCCAATTTATGATTTGATCTAGTGTCACTTGAATTTCCTATCTAGGACATGTCAAGTGCTTGCTGATCTCTCGACAACCCACACATTCTTGCAATAGCCACTAATGCAGGCCACTTCTTGCAGTTGTTTCCGACCAAAATGTCTTCAACCCGGTGCAACACCTTTTTCTCGATGCTTGTTAGGGGGCTAATTCGTGGTTCAATGGTTATACGAAGCCGGTTCCAACAGCCCATCCAATACAAAAGCAATACTAGTAACCATTAGTTGAGCGAGAGCACCCGCGGTTGGTTTCACTGAGAGGGGTACGGTTTCTCGACAATGTGCTTGGAAAGGTTGGTCGGCCTTGTGGCCCGGTTCTGGATCGTGCTGAGCATAGCAAATAAAATCTATTCATGTTGTCAAAGGTACTCGCAAGCAAGAAGCCCATACTCGATCCAATTGTAGTCAAAACCATCTACCCAGTCGTTTTCGTCGTAGTCCCACTTGATATCTAGCTGGAATTCAAGCTGATCGACAAATTCATCTGCGCCACAGCAAAAGCAGAAATCCTCCCCGGAAACTTCGTAACCACCATCCCACATTCGCTCATGCCCAACCAAGCATCCAAGCTCCCGCTCCTTTACTTCGACAAACCGGCGGTCGCTCGCATAAAAGACTCTTGGGGGTTTGTCTCCCAGCCCTTTGGCCTGTTCCTGGCTGGGTTTCTGGTATCTCGGATTGCGCTTAATCCGGTAGTCGATAAACCAGAGAGTGAATGGCTCCGCCACAGCGGTGCTCCAGCTAAGGTTGTCGATAAATTCGCAAGGGTTCCTGGCCCGTTGGGGATAATGGCGTATCTTGTCCCCAGCAGGGTTGTATTCCACGGCCATGTGGCGCTCTCCTTCAGCCCAGTCTATCTGTACCCAACTTGAACCATCCGAGAGATGATAGTAACTAGGGAAATTATGCCATGCAAGATTCCAGTCAACGGCCGTAATATCGCGTGCCTGCAGGATAAAAAGATCTTGGCCCGGGAAGACGGTGAGATAGCGGCGTCTGGAGTTATCCGAGACTTCATATGTGGTCGCTTCCGGCGGATCGAAGCGGGCCCGTTGCTTCCCGAAGCTTTGTAGCTCTGAAGCGCTCCATACCTTTTCTCGTCGTGCTGGATCTTGGAACTCCTTCTCGATGACTAGTAGCGATTGTTTGCATGCCGTCCAAAGACCGCTGTCGATAAGGTAAGTTGATGGGTTGTTGATCGTCCATGAGATCGGCGCTGCCGCCTGTGCGGCTGGGTCAAAGCCGACGCCCCTCGGCAGGCACCGCGGCGCGGCAAGGCGCGATGTCGCGTACCGCAGGTTATTACTACAAGAGGCTTCGTGCTCCGGATTGCTCTGTTCTGAGTCCTTGGCATCGTAAACTCTAAAAACGTGCACTCCTGGGAGAGCCGGCCGAATTGCGAGTTTCCAGATCTTCTCCCTGAGCTCCCACGGGAGAAGGGGGAAGAAGTGAAACTCTCCTGTCATTTTAGGATCCATGGCGCATGCCGTCGTGTGAAGAAGTAATGGGCAGGAAAGGGGATCGAGTCTTGCGATAAGGTTGGGAGCCGAGTAGGGAGAAAGTACTTTATTTATGTTTGGTCTGTGCCCGGAGGTTCAGGTGTGTTTGTTGTTGTTGAAGGAAGATGATGGGTGGGAAGAGCTAATTTAAAGTGGAAGATAGACTGCGAAGAAGGTTTGCCTAGTGTGGTTCTTGATTGTGAGCGCCCAGGTCAAATGCCCCGGCAGCTGACCTTATCACCGCAGTGGCGACCGTTGAAGGTATCCCGAGATCTTGGTTGTGGGCGTCGTCGTGGCGCCTGCGACCGAGTCGTGGCAGATAAGTGCCTTGTCAATCGAACCATGTCATGTGGTACTCATGTGGCATGCATTGTATGAAGTGGATTGTTGGTTGTCTGAGGAAAACACTAATTCGCTTTGTTGGTCATGGCCACTATGTTTCTTCACGGTCTAAAAGAGAAGAAAATGATGAGAGAATCAAGGAGAGAAGGGTGCCTTGATTTCTGTCAGGGGAGAATGGGGATCATGACGAAAGACGCCCACAGATTGATGATGACAGAGCATCCGAGTCATGTCAACGCCACCGTAGGTGAATTAGACGACAGCCCACGGTTAGAAGGGCAGCCATTGATAGTGGACGCATGTAAGGGCACGTCAGGTGTGAATATAGTGACAATGGTGTACCGGCTCTGAATTGTGGGTTGTTGAGGAAGAAACTAAAATGGCCCTGTTGGGCTGCGAACAAATACTTGCTCCCTGTGGGTCTGTGTTAAGCCAAGCCATACCATACAGCCACACTGGGGTGGCTGTCCCTGACAACGCGGAAGAGATCCTGCAGCAAAGTCTAGTCCTCAATCAAGGTTTGTCACTCACTCCAGCCACGTATGACACAAAAAACAAGACAAAGTGTACTCATTAATCCTCTCCCGAAGTAAAGCAAGTATCGTAGGTACCACATTCCTTCCAGCAACCTAATCAACACTTTGACTCACCAACAACAACAAAAACCTTCTCCCGGTAATTATAGTAATCACCACTGACCCAATATTTGAACCCGTGCAGGTCCTTACACTTATCGTGTATCCGCTTCGCCCAATCCCCGAACTGGCTGCACGGTCTTGCCTGTTCCTTTTCCTCATCCTTATTGCACCACCCAATCGCCGAGTTCCAGCAGCACGCAATCTGGTCGCACGTCGCGCTCGCCAGGTGGCAGAGCCCCTTCAGATTCTTCAAGTACTTGATGTTCCAGCGCGTTGCTCGCGCCGAGGCTCGACCATCGTGGGGTGGGATGTTGATGGGTCTGCAGATTATCTGGGGTTTTGTTGTTAGCGTGCTCTGTTGACGTGCACAAGATGCACGGCGAACATATCCTCTCACTAGCCTTGGTAGTGTTGCCTTCCGAGTCAAACGGGTACCTGATCCCATGCATCCGAAACAGCTCAGGAGGAGCCTCGGGTGCCGTCTCCCAAGTAAAGTTGGTATGAGGATACCGAGACTGGATTTCTTGTTCAATGTTCCAGAGGGACGGCGCGCTGACGGAGACGATCGGTCCGCCGGGAATAACTTGGCCCATCCATGTAACTGGCTTGAGGCCGACAGGACCTTGTTCACCTTGCAAGGTTTGTTCGACGGAAATGTGGGCCGATGTTGACACTGTTGTTGACGTGGTGGGACGGTGGAGCAGCCTGTTCAGGAAATGTTAGAGTTGGCTGGGAGAGGTAAAAGACGTGTTTGGGGGAGTTGATGGTCGCATACCCAGCAGGATTGGAGGTGTGTGAGGATGGCAACAAGGCCTGTCAACTGAAGCGAGCGAACCATTGTGGGCGGGGCGGATTGGTGCTAATGATGTTTGTGCTGAGATGTTGGGCAACGTAGATTGGGGAAGAGAACAAAGAGAAAACTGCTCCGGCAAGGTGCGCAAATACCAGAGGATTTTATCTTTGGCACACCAGACGGGAGCATGCCACAACGGGCAAGCGTAAGTAGTGTCGGTTGTTTCGTCATCTCGGTGACCATCTTGCAACCGCAAGTCCGCATGGGTCGTTGAGTTAATGGCAACAACAATGATAGGTTGAGACTTGCCTATTGCGTAGAAAGAGACGCATTGTCCAGTCTTGCAGTGACCTCGCTAATCGTCGGCAGCTTTACTTCCCCCATCATCTTACTTTTGGCGAGTCTTGTCTCCCAAAAACCAGAAGGTCCCAACGGCGAAAGCGGGATCGGCTCTGCAGCATCGGATCGATCGGTACCAACAAAAGTGTCAGGCACATCAATCCCAGGCTGCTCATCCTGCCTCTCAGCTTCTCGATGAGAAATATCAATCAAAAACAACCTGATCGGTTCCGACGAGACGTGATGCTCACCGCCAGCTCTCTCCGATACGACCCGCACCTTGATCGTCATTTCCCCCGGAACAAGACCCAGCCTCAGATCGCTCGGCAAAGGTGCAACGAGAGGGTAGGGAGGATCCTGATCGCTATCGAGGAGTTTCTCCAAATCGTGATTGGTCGCCCAAGGCATGTTCCAGATTCCGCAAGAGATACCCCCTCGTCTCCACTTGATGATGGTGGTGAAGGAGGCCGAGCTGATGAGCGTCCCTTCTTTGGGTTTGGCTCTGCAGATGTATGCACATCCTCTGCTCAGCGACAGGATGCCCTTGCAAAAGAGGGACGTGCTCTCTATATCCCACGATCCGGTCGATTTGCCTTGTGCAAAGTAAGCCCAGGCACCCATGTGAATGGGCAGATTGATCCGGAGCGTCAACGAGATTGTGTCATTGGGGGGCAGGACGAATGTGAAGGGTTTGCCGGTGTCCAATATCACGATGCTGCGTTTTCCGAGACTGACGAATTTGCCGTAGAGTTCATGTGCTTCGGTCCAGGTCATTAGCCTGTGATGCCCAACTTTCTAGAAGGTTGGGATGAGTCCAAGATTTTCGTGATTGGCTTCGCGCTGTCAGAGTAGTAGGACCAGGGGATTTGGGCCCGTTGTGTTGTAGGAGTTCTCGCCCCGCTCATCCAGGCAAGAGTTGAGGCGGATAAGGTATAATGGGTTCGATCCCTGGCCACCACCAAGTTGGAAGAGCTCGGCAGACATGTCGAGGCCCGCATTCGTCATGGTAAAACCTCTGCGATGGGTATCGAAGCGATGAATTACCAGTCCTCTGGAATCCCGGAAACAGGTTGGACACTGTGCAAGAATCGGACTTGTCCGTGAGGTCTGTAGGCCCCTTTGCATAGCAATTTCGGATGGGTCATCTGATGACGATTTCTTCTTGTGAAGGCTCTCTCTACAGGCAAAAATGGACTCGTCATCACATCGTTTTATCACCTCGAGTTGCAAACGAGCAAAGGCATATTCCCCCTCGCCGTAGATGGGCGGCATCGTAACGCCGAGTAAGCCGAGCAAGCTGTAGGCGCGATCTTCGAGGTGGGCGGTTTGCCGGTTTGCGGCCCATGAGAGCTTTGTGGCAACGCTACATTCGCGGAAGTTGGCTAGATCTTTGAGTGCTATTCTAGTTGCTAAGTGTACTACTGTTGCCCATTCCTCTCGTATCCCGATCGGGGCCCAGCCCTTGTCGATAAACTCGAGAAACGTTGGGGCTAGGAGCACCTGGATACTCCACCCTCTTGTAAACCATCTACTGCATTTGAATCTGGATTTCTATGCTTTCGTGCCAACGGTGCTCGACAACGGAGGCACGTCGGAGAGATCGGCGTAGCAGACATCCGCCGCTTCGTACCAATAGTAGGAAGAGTTGAGGGCTTCACAGAGTTCCGGGGAGTTTGTTTTGTCGATACAGCAGGTATCAATCCAGATGTAGGACCAGCCGTACGCACTTGCGTACCGGCATGCTTTGATGGTTTTACGCCATCCTTTCCTTCCTTGGCAGGTTCGCCGATCTCCTATTAGATCTTGGAAAGTGATTTCGTCGTCGTCCCACGTGTGCGAGAGAATGGTGTACGGAGGGGCCTGAGTGTGATTGACGAATGATTCAAATTTTAGCGTGGATGTATGAAGCAATCTCCTGGTTCATGTTGTGATCAGACAAGATCGACATCAAAATTGTGGGTAACTAGAGAATGTTGGACTTGGGGTAAAGTTGAAAATATAAACACTGCAGTGAATTCTGAAATATCGATCCAAACAAGTTTACTTTTGCCTCGCCCCGTCTGCCGTCCCAGCGTCCACGTTCTAAAATCTGGGGTAGAAAGGAATTGACACCCACCATCATGACTTTGCAGACCACCCGAAATTCATCGGGCAGCTAGGAGTAAAACAAAGAAAGACAAAGATCACTGACTGAAAGCCACGTCAGGATATTATTCAATTCGTATTCTCTTTGGGACTGGCCAAGCTTTATGTTGCTTTCAGACAGCTTCAGTCTTTGTGGATACCTTCTTCGTCACTGAAATTTGGCAGTCACCTACGGAATGACTGATTATCTGATGGTTTGATGTTTTGGTTTGTAGGTTGTTTTTGAAGGGCTCAAAATTGGCCACAGATTGATATTGCCTTGGGATTTATTTAACTTCAGGTCACCCCTCGCACATGTGTCTCGTGGTGATGATAGGCTGTTGTATGAGACGAATCTGGGAATACGAAATTTCCTTTTTGTACAGTACCTCGCCCACGTGACACTGCTCACCCCGGCTCAGGCCCAGTCTTTGCTCAGGATTTGCTCAGGCTTGCTCACCTTTGTCACCTTTGTCACGGCCTCGCAAGGGAGCTCTGAGACAAGGCTTTAGATTGGCTCTATTGTCAGTATGGCTACACTGCTATTCAAGAGACTCGGCCTCTGGAATTTAAAAAGTAGTTATATAAGCTACTATACGGACCACTTATATAAGTGAATGGTTATATGGTACATAAGCAACCGCACGGATTAGCTGCACGTGGGCAGGGCTAGTCCCTAATAGGTAACAGTCACGTCTTAACAGTTGGCGAGTCCGCCGTACCGTAATACAGTTATTTGATATTGATATGTTGAATATCATATTGATCCATAAACTACTAACTCAACAACTTTCGCTCACCAATCCAATAAGCGTCCGTCTGCAACCACTAAGGAGCCACAAATCCAATCAGCTACTCATTCCTAGATGCGTGTACACCAGCAGCCGATCAAATTATTTCCAATGCAATGCCCGTACGGATCGCAGCAGTAATAGTCGGCACAGTCACCGTGGCAATCGTAGCAGGCTAGGCATATTGCGTCAGTGGCCAGGTTAGAAGAACGGTAAGAATATTACACACCATCGGCATGGATGTCCCCGGTAGCCGCCGTAGCCGGGACGGCGTCTTTGGGAAGGGCGGCGGCATCTGTTTTCAGTCAGCAATGAGCATAGAAGCCTTGAGATCATGAGAGAAGGGAGATAGGTCTGACCTCTCGTCTCAGCCTGGGGAACGGCGAGCACGGAAGCGGCAACGGCAACAAGAGCGATAGAGAAACGCATGATGGTATTGGTAGTCGGAATAATTGTGGTATTGAAAGGTTTTCAAACTGAGTCAGTGGGTGCGGTGATGAACTAATTCAACAATGGCGTAGACCACATATTGATACCTAAATACGGTCCCACTGCCACCATTGCAGCTGAACCCTCCCTGAACATGAAGTGGTTGGCACACTGCTCGGTCGGCTTAATTCTTTCTGTGAGATGACAAGACAGAAGATATGCTTATCCCTTCGAGTTGTGAATTACTGGTCAGGACAGTTCCATTTCGTAAATCGTATTTTCAGGATCCGGACTTGATAGGCACAAGGAGCATATGTGAGAAGCCTCATAATCTAAACCCCCCATCAGGTGGACTGTATACTACCCACCTATTCAAATTGCAGGGTACTACCTTCTCATCCAAGCCATATTTTTGAATTACTCTAACCATTTCCTGAGTAGCGCCGAAGCAGATTGCTTTGACAGGTATCACGAGTGACTAGGACCTGTTTTCCTTTGCCATTCCCGAATTTCCGCCATCTCAAGCACTCAAAAATACCAAGCCTTTCTAGAGCCTCGTTAGAATGAATTCCAATCTTTCTCGTTTCTTGCGGTCGGATGTGTCCAACGTAAAGATCGACCTTACTCTTGTTTGTAGTGAAGGAACCATCACCAACAGCCTTATCCAGTGCTGTCGGTGAGTACATGTACAAGTCCCGCACCCGGTGGAAGAAGGAAAGCAGGTGTAAGACGGGCAGGAGCGGGCATCCTTCGTGTAACTTGAACCCCTCGTGATGCTGATCCGCATACCTACTACACGTTACGCAGCATCATGGAACTAGATTGCAATTAGTTAGATCATTTGTTTGGAGGGGTCAGACGTTCGGCGCAATTCTGGAGATGTTCCTACCAGGAAGCCGCGACGCCCTCTTGTTATTCAAATGGCGCCCGATCGGCATTGGTAACGTATCAATGATTAATTTGCAGGATGCCAAGCTGTACTTGAACGAGAGTGACCGCCGGCGGTGAGGGTAACAACTATCAATGGCGACGGATAATGCCGTCTTTAACAAACACACCGAAATGTAACAACTTGGAAGCGTATGATCAGCCAGATGGGCGCCGAATGTCTAGTAATCATAGTAATTGGACGGCCCAAAAGCGAGGAAAGAAAGGGCCCAAGATCCAGATCCCCTCTGCCCAGATAGCCAAAATGCTACACCATAATTTCTGGGCTACTCTTGTGACGGCGTGGCGGACTAGCCAACCGTTAACACATGACTGGCACCTGCTAGGGACTAACCCTGGCCAGGCGGTCCGTACGGTAGCTCGTGCACCACATAACTATTCACTCGCGTAAGTGGTCCGTATGGTGGCTCATGCACCGCACAACTACTTCTTAAAATTCCAGAGACCCAGTCTCTAGAGTCCTTTTCCCGTTCCTTTCTCCTTATAGGAGTATATCTATACTAACAATAGAGCTAATCTGAAGCCATGTCTTAGAGCTCCTTTGCGTGGCCGTGACAGTTATTCTAAGACGCGGAAACCTAAGACACGCCAACTGACATGGCTGCAAACTGCACGCTGCCTCTTTGATGTGTACTGCGATAAAACAGCAGGACAAAGAAAAGTGATTCGGTGTGGGTGAGGGAGAGTTAGTCACACAATCCTCGCACTCCTCACAGCCTCAAGATGCTTAACAAATCTCAGCGCGTCGCAGCCCCCTCAGAGCTGCTGCTGCTGGGGTTATACCGTCGAGCGGCGTCGAGATCAGTAGCACTAACTGCGTGACGGCTGAAGGACAAAGGCCGGAGTGGAGGAAACCGATACCATAAGTTGTTACTATAGAGCCTCCCCGCGGGGGGGTGGGGTTGACTAGTCCACGCGTGTGTCTGCCCATTTATGGGCCACGAAGTTAAGCTAACGTAGGGCCGATAATCGGGCCCACAGGTCACGTTATATAGTACTGGTATATTCTAGATACTAGTCTACTATGTACCATACCTACATAATATATACTGGTATACTAAATACCATCCTAGTTTTGGTACCAGAATATTATATATTGTCGTTGGTATTAGACTAAAATGCCGCTTAGCATCCCACAATACATACTAGTATATGCTAGAAATGTGACACCGTGGGGGACATTGAAAGGAAATTTTAGCGGGAGGGACTGAAAAGGGGCCTCTGAGGCTGTGCAGCCTTGGCGTATGGGTTCATCCTAGCTTAGGGAAGAATCAGGGAAAACTCAGGATAAATCAGCCACAGCTCACCTCAGCTCATCCCAGCTCAGGCGGACAAACGAAAAAGGAAATTTCGTGTGCCGAGATTCGTCGCAGAGAACCAGGCTGCAAAACCAACCGCTACTGTCCAAACTGTGCCCCAGACGGAGCAGTGGAGAGGTTACTGCCAGGAGGCGCAGGCTGTGCTGGACCGGGGGCTTGCGACCTGATAGCTGCATGCTCACGGCCGGCATTTCATCTTTGCACGAATGGAGAGACTGGCGCAAACTGCAAATGGTGTCAGGCATGGGATGAGATGAGGCAATAGACAGATGTTTTGGCATCGACTGATGGGAAGAAATTCTGGTGAAGGCTTCACGCGTGGTTCTCAACTGATTTTATTGGTATAGCGACCTTGGGATTGAGGGTCATGAAAACATGAAAGAAAGTAAAAAAACCAAAAAAAACTTCCGGTTATGCCCGATAACGCTTGACTTGAACAAGAAATAACAAAAAACAAAAAAAAAAAAAAGGGGGGGGGGGGGGGGGGGGGCCAAAAAAAAAAAAAAAAAAACAAAAGGAACAATAAAATTTTTTTTTGGAGACAAATTTTAAAAACAAAAAAAAAAAAAATTTTAAAACCCCAAGGGGGTAAAACCAATATCAA